>JAABKJ010004278.1:0-24585 GCA_011634705.1 Andricus grossulariae
TTTTCGTTTATTCATGGTAATTTTACAGGTAAATATGGTAACTTACCATAAATTACCTAAAATTCATTTTTAAACATTTCCATAAATTTCCGGAAATTTATGAAAATTTTCAGTGATCTATGCTAATTTTACCGGTAAATATGGTAACATTAATGACACAATATTCATTTTTTCAAATTTCCATACATTTTCGGAAATTTATGAAAATTTTCGGTCATTTATGGTCATTTCACGGGAAATATGGTAACTTACCATAAATTACACAATATGCATTTTTAAAAATTTCCGGAAATTTGTGAAAATTATCGGTAATTTACGGAAATTAAATCAGTAATATATGGTAACTTCCCATAAATAACCGCAAAAATCTATTATTTGCAACCAAAATGTCCTCACAGTTTTTACAATTTTTACAATTATCAAATTGTAAATTCGAGCTCATAGATGTATAATTTTCATTATTCACCTCTGACGTCACTTTTTAGTCCCGAGGGAGTAAAAAGTACTTTCTACTCCTCAGGGAGTAAAAAGTAGAGCCTTAGCCCCGCTTCATTGGCATCAAGAAGGGCTGAAATCATGCATCTGTTATAAAATCAATTATTTTGATAAACAGTATACATTTTTTGGTTGAAAATTCGTGTTTTTGATATGAAATTAAAAATTTTACTAAAAAATCTTTCTTGGTGTAAAATCCAATTAATTTTTTTCAAATTCGCCTTTTCGGTTTAAAAGTTTATCTCTCATCATAGAAATTTAACTTGTTGAAAATTCGTTTTGTTGGGTTGAAAATTCAGCTATTTTGATAAATAATAGAGATTTTTGGGTGGAAAATTCGTCTTTTTGTCTTGAAAATTCAATATTTCAGATAAAATTTGTTTTCTCGATTGACTGAAAATTCTGTTCAAATATTCGGTGAAAAATGCACGTATTCTGTTAAACATTCATTTTTATTAATGCATTTATTAAACTAAAAATATAACTATTCCACTTTTGGGTAAAAATTCATGTGTTTTGTTCAAGATTCAACTTTTCTGGCAGAAAGTTAATCTTTTTGGTTAAAAATTATCATCCTTTTGGAAAATCCAACTATTTGATTTAAAATTAGTTTTTCTGCTTGAAGATTCATCTTTTTAGCAGAAAATTAATCTTCTTGATTGAAAATTGATCTTTTTGTTTAAAAATTCATTTCTATTGTTGAAAGTTGAAAAATTCCATCAATTTATTTTTAAAATCCATCTCTTTTTTTAGTAATTCAACTATTTGGTTGAAAGCTAATGTATTTTGTTACAAATTCATCCTTTTTGGTAGAAAATTATTTTTCTTAGTTGAAAGTTTATCCTTTTGGTTGAGAATTCATTCATTTGGTTAAAGATTGAACTATTCAGTTAAAAATCAATTTTTTTATTCACATTTATTTTGTTGACCAAAAATTTATCTGCTCTATTTTAAGTTAAAAACGTATCTTTTTTAGTTTAAAATTCAGCAATCTGGTTAGAAATTCATGTACTTTGTTGAAGATTCGTCTTTTTCAGCAGGAATGTAATCTCATTAGTTAAACCTTAAAATTTTAGGTGCAAATTGACTTTTTTGGTGGAAAATTGATCTTTTTTAGTTAGAAATTCCTGCATTTTGTTAAAAAATGATCTTTTTTGATAGAAAATTAATATTTTTGATTGACAATTCAACTACTTGGTTAAAAATTCAGTTTCGTGATTGAAGATTCATCTATTTAGTTAAAAAATGATTTCTTTGGTTAAAAATTTAACCATAATGTTAAAAATTCACTTGTTTTTCGTTAAAAATTAATTTTTGGAACTAAAAATGCAACTATTCCATTTTTGCTTAAAAATTGAGCTGTTTTAGTCAAAAATTCATCTTTTTTGTGTTGAAGGTTCAAATTTTGGGTAAAAAATTCAATTGTTTTGTAGAAAATTAATTTTTGGCTTCAAAATTCAACGATTTTGTTGTGAATTAATATGTTTGTTTAAAATTTATATTTTTGGGTTAAAAACTCAACTGTTTAGTAGAAAAGCATCGTTTTGGTTTACAAATTCAACATTTTGGATCAAATTTTTTTTTCTTTATTGGTTTCCTGGGCGTAAGGTTATTTTAATACCTGAGAGAAAAATGTATAACGCTCGGGAAAAATGAAAAATTGGTCTGGAAAAAGTCAACGAATTTCGCAATCGGGATTTTCTTGTAACCTAACATTATCGACAACTAAGAATTTAGAACGGACACGAACCTGAAAATGGATGAGATATCGGTAAACGTCGATAACAGGAATCTGTCGTCAGAAAGTTAGAATTATTGATTGATTATAATAAAACCTAAAAACAATTCCAAAAAATAAGTAAAGAACCTTGAATATTTTCCGAGATATTTTCTTCCTGAATTCAATAATGCTGGAGCTCTGCTGAGAATGAATTTAAAACTACGATTTCATCAATAAGTTATGACCAGCCACGGTTTTATTTTAGAAGATAAATAAAATATCTTCCCTTCCGGGCACGTTTCCGTCGAGAGCAGTGAGTTTGTTGAATTTATCGCAGTTACATAGCACTTCATTGTGAGGAAGAATAGCTGAAGAACCTTTAACAACCTCGCCAAAAAAAGGTTTTCGAAAATTAATGATGTCAGTCTGTCGCTTTCAGAACCTTGAAAAGATCACACACGAATGATTTCGAAGAATGAAAATACATTTTTCGAAACAAAAAAACCATGTGTCTGGAATATTATACGCTAATGAAGTTTAACACGTATTTCCCATAAGCAAAAAAATATGTTTTTGTAAATTTTACTCAGAATCGTTAATATTAGCTGAATCGAGGTGAAACTCGAAATTTCTCTTTACAATTAGCCATAGAATATGAATAAAATATGACTTTTCAAATATCACCCCCATAAGTCAGTTTCATAGGATCTGAAAGAAACAAATACTCCTTTCTACTAGAAATGATATATTTACATAAATTTTTCCAACAATTTGTTATCGTTTTGAGCAATTTTCTCTTAGAATAGAGCTACAAAGTCGCGGCTTTTCAGAATTTTTCATCTTCTTTTCAACTTTTCTGTTATATCTGGACAAGAATAAATTGAGTTTGACAGAAATGATTGTGTCAACAATTTATTATTATTCATGTTAATATTCTCTCAGCTTCAAAATTCTCTGAGAGCCCATACAATCCGTAGAAATATCTAGAAGTCATAAAAAATTTCATTCTATTTCATTTACTCCCTGAAGTTCACTAGAAATTCTTTCAAATTCCCTAAAATCCCTTGAAGTATTTGAAATCCTTTGATATCATTTTAAAATCCCTTAAAGTTTTAGAAATCTTGAAATTTCTTCGAATCCTGTGAAATATCTTGAAATATTTCAAATTCCTTGAAACCCATTGAAATTTTGTAAGTCCTATTATAGTCCTTGGAAATCCTATGAACTTGCAAATTTCTTGAAATAATTTAAAATCCCATCAATTATCTTGAAATTTGTATTATTTTCTAAAAGTTCTTCAAAACTTTTGAAAACTTTGAAATCTTTTGAAATCTTCAAAATTATGAAAACTTTTGAAATTTCGATTTTTGAGTTTGGATATATTATATTACCCAATCAGCGAAGAAGTTTGGAAACATTTTTAAAGTCTAATTGCAAAAATAGTTGAATTAGCGATGAATTTGTCGAAATAGTAGCATTAGTGTCATTTTTGTTCAATATATTATGAAAATATTTGAATCGTTAAAAACAAGTGTCAAAAAGTGTTAATAGTGTCTTGAGTTCGAGGCCTGAAATGGTAATATTTTTATTAAATATTCAAAATTTCTACGTTGAATTAAGTAATTTATTTGTGAAACCCCCCCCCCCTTTCCGTGGCCTCTGTCCAATGAGGAGGCACCGACGGAACCACCCTATTAGAAAATTATCGGGGCTAAATTATCGGTGTTTGAAAGTACAAAGGCGAAAATTGAACATGAAAAAACAATTAATTTTTTACTTGTCACCTAGTCAGTCTTTTCGGGCCCTAATAGAGTGCTGCCTAGCTCGTCAGGGTCAAAAAAAATTTCATGTGTGTCATTACAGTATTTTCTTATAGATTTCCAGAAAGAGCCAGGGTGTTAAAAACTATCAAAATAGAAACGTGAACACTAAAAAAATATGCATTTCCTTCCTCATCATCCAGTCAGTCTTTTCGGGCCGTAATCAGGTGCTGGATAGCCAATCAGGACTAAAAATTTGTCCAACTTTTGAATCTAAATATTTTTTTGCACATTTCCAGAAAGAACCAGGATGTTCAAAAATATAAACGATGAAAAATATACATTAAAAACAAAAAAATTTTGTTATCATCTAGACAGTTTTTGAAATAACTTTCGTCAACCATCTAAAATAGATTTTGACAAGATCGACCGACTAGCGCTAGATCAGCTTGTCCAGACTAGCGTTTGACCTTGCAAAATGGTTTCACTTCTACTCAGCGCCATAGTAGACCATCTCGACTGCGCCACGTTATCGGTCAGAATGGTCTACTATGGCCCCGAATAGTTCTCCGATCATTTTCTACGCGGGTAGTTAAGGCTCTGAGCTAGATGACAATTTTTCCTTCCTAATGCTGTGAAATTTTAAATCTCAATAAACTGATCGGATTCTGATAGATTCTATTTACGTGTTTATGATCCTGACGATAAAAAATGCGAGTAATGTTAGACTGCAGAAGATCGTTGTACACGTATTATGTCGCAATGTATCACAGTATGATGATCGTTTCTGGCAGGAGTGATTTGCGATATGAATGCCCATATGTGGTTGCTGCTAATGTTGCCACAGTGTGTCACTTGGTTTGACCAAAAAGGGGAATTGATAACCAATTAACTATTGTTTATATTCAACTGCACTATCATCAATCATGTTCCTAGAGGATAAATTAGGTCAAAAATGCAAGGTTAATTTCCATAACACATTGCCTCTCTCTATCTCATATTTAAATAATTACATCTGCTCCTATCGTGAATTCAACTCATTTTATCATGAAGTGACTTCAATTGGAAAATCAATTAGGTGAGTTGAAAATTTAAAGCTCGGATTTTGAGGTCACCTCGAATATGTATATTTGATACCAACAAAAATAGCGTGCTATGCGCGCTTATTACATTTCTCTTATTTTAATTGCCTAATTGTCAAATTAAATTATGTCCTTAAATGTGAAGTAACATATATGATAATTAATAATCATCAAGCTAAAAATATATTAAAAGAGCTGCATCGGCTTCCATACAACATTAATGTAAGTTTTAATTGACTCTCAGTAATCTATAACTATTATTTAAATATGAGATTTTATTTCAGCAGGATTGAGAAGCAAAAAAAAAAGATAATCAAGTGCATTTGGGCTATTATATCGTAATTAGATGGTCATAAAAGACATTCTGTAACTCTGAATCTTACTGATCCATCCACATTGATCCATTTTGCAGATGCTTACAATTTAAAACTCGTTAACTTGTTAAATTTTGAATATTTACAGTTTAAACTTATAAAGTTTTAAACATCTTTTTGGAATAGATATATCTTGAAGATTTGCAAATAAAGATCCTTCAATTTTTAATGCGTATTACCTAAAATGACGTAGTTTTGAATGTTTTTTTAAAATTCTAAATAGTTAAATTTTCAAGATTTACAATATAAAACTATTTAATTTTTAAAACGCTTAAATACAAACTATTCAATTTTGATGATTTTGAAGATCAAAAGTCAAGTTTTCAATTTTAAATCTTCCAAATTGAAGAAATTTTGATAATCAAGCATCAATATTATAGAATTTTAAATTACAAAACATAAAACTTGCATGATTTTTAATTGTAAAATTAAAAAATTGAAAAACCTTCAATTTGAAAAATTTACAATTTGCTTTTCTGCCAATTCTAACAGTTGAATTTAAAAACTCTTTTATTTCAAAGATGCCTAAGTAACAACTCTTAATTTTGAGAATCAAATGTCGAGTTTGTAATTCCTAATCTTCCAATCTGAAGAAATTATGAATATAAAGAATCAAAATTACTCAATTTTTAATTGTTAAACTTGAATATTGGATAATTGTTAATTGGACATTGGAAAAATTAAAAACTCCTTAATTTTGAAGATGCACAAATAAAAATGTTTAAATTTGAATGATTTTGAAGATCAAAAGTCAAGTTTTGAATTCTTAATCTTCAAAGTCTAAGAACTTTCAAATATAATCCATCCAAATCACAGAATTTTTAATTCTTAAACTTGAAACTTATCTATTTTCTAATTGTAAATTGTCCAACTTCAAATGTCTTCAATTTGAGCCATTTATAATTCAAAGATCTACCATTTTGATTATTTTGAAGATCAAAAGATAAATTTTCAAATCTGAAGCAACGTAAAGCATAATAATCACAGAATTCTTACTTGTGAAACTTAAAACTTGGATAATTTTTAATAGTGAATTAAAAAAAAGTTAAAAACTCTTCAATTCTGAAGATTAAAAATTCGAATTTATACCCTTCTTAAGATTTACAATTAAAAACTCATGAATTTGAGAGATCTATGAATAAAAATTCTTAAGTTTGATGAATTTACAGATCAAAAGTCAATATTTCAATTCTAAATCTTCCTCAATGTTACAAAATTTTCAAGTGTAAAACTTAAACCTTGCATAATTTTTAATTGTCATTTTTCAAAATCAAAAACTTTTCAATTTTAAAGATGCATAAATAACAATTCTTAAATTTAGGAACTCAAAACTCGAGCTTTTATTTCTAAAACTTATAAATGGAATCAAGTTCAAATGGGAATATTTGAATTTACAGAATTTTCAATTTTAAAACTCAAAACCTGCATAATTCTTAATTGTAAATTGTGAAAAATTTCAACTCTTTAATTTTGAAGATGAATGAATAACAATTCTTAAATTAAGAAAGTCGAAAGTTTAGTTTTCAAGTTTAAATCTTCGAAATTGGAACTTTAAATTTTTAAAATATAAAATTACAAATTATTTCCTTTTCAAGATTTATATTTCAAAGATATGTAATTTTAAAGTATTGTATCGAATAGTTCCATTTTGAAGATTTGAGATTTTAATTTCTTCAATTTAAACGATTTACAACTATAAATTCTTTTATTTTGAATATTTGCAATTGAAGACTTTTAAATATTTAATGTGTATAATGTAAAATGATCCAATTTTGAATGCCTTTTCCGATATAATTCAACTCTGAATATTGAAAACCAAACTTTATCTGATTTTGAAAATGAAAGCAATTTTTTTTTAAATTCTATAAATTTGTAATGGAAAATTCTTTAATCAGTGTTTAAAAGTAGGGTAGTTGTAATTAGTTTCTTTTTTTGAGGAACTTTTCCAATACTGGATCTATTTTTAAATGTCGAGAATTTGATATTTCAATCAAAGCTAAGAAATCTCTGTTCAATTAAAAGAAATTTTAGTGGAAACATAATTTTATAAGATTATTTTCATTATAAGGGAAACCAGTACGTGGTAGATACCAGTACGAACTGAATAATGGAAAAAATTGACTGGACTTCAAAGCAAAATTTCTGTAGTACTTTCTATAAGTAGGTAGCAATATATAATTTTCATTATGCACCTCTGACATTACTTTTCAGTCCCTAGGGAGTAAAAAGTAGAACTTTAGCCCCACTTCATAGGCGTTGAAAAGGGCTGAAATCATGCATGTGTTATAAAAAAATACTTCTATATGCACAATAATTAATTTAATTATATTAGTGGATAAGATACTATAGATCCAAATAAACTAAAATTAATTCTTTAACGAATATATGTGCTTGTAATTAATGACTGTCCAGTGTAGTTTGCATTATCTACTGTAGGAAGATTTTCATTATAAGATGTTGGATTTTGTTGATATACTGCTCCATATAGTTAGTTTATTTCATGTTGTATCTTCTTTCAACCGTGCTATATGATTAGCAGATGTTAATTGATATTGACCAGATAGTAATTTGATTAGATGCTGTTGGATTTTAACGGTATACTGGTCCATATAATTGGGTTGTTACATTGTTGTATCTTCTACCAACCATGTTGTATGATTGGCTGATGTTAATTGATATTAACCAGATAAAAATTTGATTAGATGATGTTGGATTTTAACGGTATACTGGCCCATATAGTTGGCTTGTTTCATATTTTTGTATCTTCTTCTAACCGTGCTGTATAATTAGCTGATGGTAATTGATATTGAATGGATATGAATTTAATTAGATGATGTTGAATTTTAACGGTATACTGGTTCATATAGTTGGTTTGTTTCATTTTTGTATCTTCTTCCAACCGTGCTATATAATTAGCTGATATAATTGATGTTGACCAGATAAGAATTTATTTAGAAGATGTTGGATTTTGTCGCTATACTTGTCCATATATTTGGTTTGTCACATTGTTGTATCTTCTTCCAACCGTGTTGTATGATTAGCTGATGTTAATTGATGTTGACCAGGTAAGAATTTATTTAGAAGATGTTGGATTTTGTCGGTATACTAGTCCATATATTTGGGTTGTTACATTGTTGTATCTTCTTCCAACCATGTTGTATGATTAGCTGATGTTAATTGATATTAACCAGATGAAAATTTAATTAGATGATGTTGGATTTTAACGGCATACTGGCCCATACAGTTGGCTTGATTTATTTTTGTATCTTCTTCCAACCGTGCTGTATAATTAGGTGATGTTAATTGATGTCGGTCAAATAAGAATTTATTTAGAAGATGTTTGATTTTCTCAGTATACTAGTCCATATATTTCTGTTGTTACATTGTTGTATCTTCTTCCAACCATGTTGTATGATTAGCTGATGTTAATTGATATTAACCAGATAAAAATTTAACTAGATCATGTTGGATTTTAACGGTATACTGGCCCATATAGTTGGCTTGTTTCATTTTTGTATCTTTTTCCAACCGTGCTGTATAATTAGCTGATGTTTATTGATATTGACCAGATAAGAATTTGATTAGATGATGTTGGATTTTAACGGTATACTGGTCCATATAGTTGGTTTGTTCCATTGTTGTATCTTCTTCCAACTATGCTGTATGATTAGCTGATGTTAATTGATGCTGAACAGATGAGAATTAAATTAGAAGATGTTGAATTTTGTTGATATACTGGTCCATATACAATTGGTTAGTTTCATTGTTGTATCTTCTTCCAAACGTGCTTTATGATTAGCAGGTGTTCATTTATCTTGACCAGATGATAATTTAATTAGAAGATGTTGGATTTTGACGATATACTGTTCCATATAGTTGGTCAGTCACTCAAAATGACAGATTCAAAATGTAATTTTTGACTGATTTGTCAGTCGTCGAATCCACACGGTTTGAATCAGTCAAAATTGACTGGAAGTCAGTCATTTTTGACTGATTCAAATTTAGAGTGTATATTCTTCTGATCATAATGTATGATTATCTTATGTTAATTGATGTTGACCAGATAAGAATTTAATTAGAAGATTTTGGATTTTTTTGTATACTGGTCCATGTACAGTTGGTTTGTTCAATTGTTGTTACTTCTTTCAACCATGATGTATGATTAGCTGATGTTAATTTGTGTTTACCAGGTGAAAATTTAATTAGAAGATGTTCGATTTTGTCGGTAACTGGTCCATATACTTGGTTTATTTCATTTTTGTATCTTCTTCCAACTGTGCTGTATAATTAGCTGATTTTAATAAATACGTCTAGTCTAAGTAGGAAGGTTTTCCCTACACAGTCTAAAGAAATCGATCAATTCTCGAAAGATTTTCAGATAATTTGATTTCATTTTCAAATGAAAATGTATGCAATTAAATTCATATTTGTGAAATTAGGTGTCATATTTTTTGCTAACTGTGTATTCATAACTGGTGCAAATTATTTTTCTGCGAATAGAGGTAAAACTGATGAGAGATTGCACATTGCAGCAGAGATTTTAATTTCTCGATGCACGGCTTCGCTCTCACTTACGCGCGACCTTGACTCATCCTCATTAATTTGCCGCAACTTGCTCTGCATCTGATATTCCGGGCCAAGAATTAGCGTTAGCTACGTTTTTTACCGAACTTGCGGGTATAAATTACACTCTAAATTCAAATCAGTCAAAAGTGACTGATTCGAAATCAATTTTACCTATTTCAAATAATGCTGATTCAACGACTGACAAATTAGTCAAAAGTGACTTTAAATTAGTCATTTGGACCCAGTGCTGCAATCAGTCATTTTAAATTATCCATTCTGGTGAATATTTATCTGAAAAAGGTAAGTTTTTATCAAAAAATGGAATAGTTGAATTTTTAAGAAACAAAATTAATTTTCAAGACAAAAAGAACTAATTTTCAATAAAATAGTTAAATTTTTAACAAAATGGATGAGCCTTAAACTTAAACAATGAATCTTCATTCAAAAAATGAATTTTCAACAAAGTAGTTCAACTTTCAACCAAAAAGTTGAATTAAAAAAAATAATTTTCAACTGAACAGATAAATTTGTAACTGAAATGATGAATAATTTACATAAATAATGAATTTTCAACAAAGCTGTTCAGCTTCCAACCTAACCTACTTGAATATAAGAAAAAATTAATTTTTCTCCAAAAATATTTATTTTCTACCAAAAAAGTAGAACTTTTAACGTAAAAATATTAATTTTCTACCAAAAAAGATGAACTTTTAATGTAAAAAAATATAATTCTTTAACCAAATAGTTGAATTTACAACGGAAAAAAATCAATTTTCAAGCAAAAAAGGAATACATAAATTTTAAATTAACAATATTAATAATTAAAAATAAGAATGATTTTTTACAATAAATTTTCAACCAGAGAGATGAATTTTCAAGTTAAAGCATGACTCTTTCACCAAAAATAAATAAATTCTAATGATGTAGTTCAATCATATTGCAATACAAAATATTTTCAATCGAAATTTATAGTAAGTAGTCTATATTAGTACCTGTTATTTCTAAAAAGTTTCAGAAAAAAAGATGGCGATTTTGTAGAACATTTGTTTTGTTATTTTCCGAAAATCGAAGTAACTTTTTTACTTTATATTATTATCTAATTTTTTATGAATTTTGAAAGGGCGAAAAACTGGATAGGCTGGAATAAGGAAAACTCTAATATCTCAAAAATTGGAAACATGGCAGGGTTTTTAATGTAAAATTGTCAAAAATCTCATTCTACCTTAAAAGTTTTTAAATATTCATAAAAAATGTCGCTATATTAATTAGAAAAATACGTGTCTCCTTATCTTCGACAAAAAAAAAAGTGATATTCGTAATCGGGTAGCTATTCTCGACAATTAAATCCAGTTACCCTAAAGAAATCGTAGAATCCGGAAACGTTGAAATATCTCGGTTTTTATTATGACGGGTAATGCATCACGCGAATCGATAACAGCATGATCTGCATACCTTGGCTTATAACTTGTGCTTAGGGCACTTCCGCAAAGAATTAAAGATGCATGAGGCTTTAGCTTTTTGCAGTGAACATTCCCAAGCCGAAGAAACTAAGGCTATCAGTGGAGCAGAGCGAGAACTTTTACAAAGGAACGGTCGATGTGCAATTAAATATTTAATTTCAAACCCGTCCAGTGTGGGGATTCGTTGACAACTTCCACGTAATGAATACTGCAAATTTTAAAACAACGCAAAATTATTTTTAAGGAAATTAGAAATTATTTTAGAAATTAGTAAAGATGATTAAGAAAAGAAGTATTAGTGCAGAGTTAGCTGGGATATAGAATACTGAGGGTGAAATGCTATGAGATATATAGACAAAGTAAACAAATGTTAAAGGGACTATTCCATAAATTATTTGAAGTTGAAGTCATGGAGCATAAAAATGCGACATAGAAGACTATACGTTAAAAAATCCCATTAAAAACGGAGGAATAGTAATTTGTCCCTCACAGATAAGAGCTATGATAAAGAACTTGAAGAAGGGTAAGGCTGCTCGTGTGGATGATTTTACCGCTTAAATGCTTAAGGCTGGTGACGAGTATTTGTTTGTAAGGCTGGGCAAGTTGATGAATATATTTGCTGAAAAAGTGGAAGTTCCCAACGACTGAAACAAGGCGATTATCGTTCCAATCTACAAGCAAAAGGGTGCCAAGAGTAACTGCAATAATTATAGAACATCAGATAGAACTATCCGCTTATTAAGTACTGTAGGCAAAATATTTTCAAAAATACTTATTCGTAAGGTCATGGACATGAAGGAAGAAAAGGTCTGGGAAGTCTAATGTGGATTCATGCTAAGAAGATCATGTGCGGATCAGATATTTAGCTTGAGACAGATCACAGAAAAAAGTTTGAAAGTAAACAATTTTCTGTGCATTTATTGATTCTGAAAGAGTATGCAGTCAATGATTGGCTCCTAAAAGCAATTAAAGCAAAATATGCAGGTATTAAAGCGAGTGTAAGGATACATGGACAACTGAATGATTGGTTTAATATCAGGCAGGGTGTTATAGGCAAGGATGCGTCATCTCCTTGTGGCTATTCATTATATTGATGGACAAATGTCTGAGAATGGCTCCATTAGGCGAAGGAGGTCATGATCTCGGGTATGTGAAAGTGCGTGGATTAGGGCTTGCAAATGATAAGATTGTTACGGCAAAATCAGCCTATGATTTCCAAAGAATCTTGAGTAGCCTAAATACTAGCATGAATACCATGGTTATTAAGATTGACGTGAATAAATAAAAAATGATTGTATTCAAAAGAACGGATGAGAAAACAATATGCAACATTACTTCATACTGAAAAATTCCCTGGTAAATCGTCAACTAAGTTTACTTAGTGGGAGAATATAGTTAATACAACTGCTTTCTTATTTGTGGATAGCCAAATTCTTAGTTAACTCAAATTCTCAAACCATTCAAATAAGAAAACTACACTGGAGCCTACGGGAACTAAGATAAGTAGTCGAAATGAATGTAATAACTTGTAAGGACTTTTGACTACTTTTCTCAATTGCATTAACTAAGAAATTAGTTATTTCAACTTAATTTTTAATTAACTTAGATAATACAAGTCGTAAAAATAATAAAACAGTTATTCCAACTACCAATCTTAGTTCCCTAAGACCCTAATGTATTTTTCTTAGGTAACTTGAATGGTGCAAGTAGTAGATCTAGCTAAGAATTTATTTATCCATAATTAGGAAAGCAGTTAGATTGACTATTTTCTCTGAGTAAACTTACTAAGCGATTTACCAGGAATTTTTCTAAGTGTTAATAATAATCATTTTATTTCTTTTCAGCTCACACTGCTCCAGAGGCGCGAGGATGTATATATAGTAAGTGAGCTTTAGTGTCCCTCACTGTCTTAATCATGTTGGGAACAGAAGGTTCGAGGATATAACTAGTTGACAATTACGTGTATCTTTGAAGTTTACTTACTTAAAAATATAGATGAAGAGATATTCAGACGTATAAAAGCGGGTAAAAAGGCTATTGAAAGTGTAGAAGCCATTACCAAAAATAAAAATATGACTTAAAATGCTAAAATTGCAATATATAACTCTGTACTTTCACCCACTGTGCAGTACGGCAGCGAGACCTGGACATATCAAGAAAAGGGTACGTGTAAAGTTAACGTAGTTGGCATGCAATTCCTGCCAAATATATGCGCTAAAAGGCTAATAGAAAAAGCGAGTGATGAGCGGGTCCTTAAATAATGTGGTTTTGAGGAAACACTGTTTGACAAGAGTTAAAGAAATCTATTGCAATTTTTTGGCATGTTGAACGCGTGGAGAGAAGACGTTTGATGGAGCAAGCATATTTAAGTAAAGTGAATGAAAGCGTACTCAGAGGCAGACCGAGGACGAAGTGGTGGAAATGTGCGTATGAGACATTACAGTGACAAGATATAAAGAGCCACGGAAACACAAGAGCTTGCATGAAAAGATGCATGGGTGTAGCGGAAGCAAAAGTTGTAATCAAGCATGTTCAAGCATGTGTGACAAAGATTGCGAGAGGAATGATAAACGCCTAAAACGAACAATTCTGGATACTAATGGGCCCTCATGGTGAGCTCATATGAATTTTTTTATATGTACAGTTTATTTAGTGAACAACAATAAAAAATACAAAAATTAACAAGTTTTTTGCCCAATTTAGAATTTTTAGAAAATGTGCAAGATATTTGTTTTTTTCGATTGAGTTATATTTACACATTTTGGAAAAAGTTGAATATGTCGAACCTGAAATTTCTCCAGCTTGAGCCAAAGAAACATTTTGTCATTTCACTTCTTTGGGAAAAAAATGTTGAGTATTTTTTGATTTTCTAATTTTTCATTATTATTCACCAGCAAAAGCTCTATTTATAAACTGCACAATAATTTTCTAACCAATAGGAAATTTTGTTTAAATTTTCAGAAAATTGATTCTTCAAATCAAAGAAGAGAACAGAGGATATTAATAAAATTTTTGAATATTTCTTTACCTTTTTCGAATGCGAAACCACAAATTTTTTCCCTCAGCTCAAACGATTCAATTAATTTGAGCGTTTTCACTCGGCCCTGACAAGGGACAATTGTGAGCACCTTTCTCCTACCTGAATGATTCTTTATTGTTGTTGATTTATCTATCAACTATTTATACAGGGTTGCTACAGGTCTGGGAAGTCTGAAAAGACAGGTAATTTAAAACTAGTGGAAAATTTAACTATTTTGTTGTAAATTAAACTGCTTGGTTGAAAATTTATCTTTCTGATTGAAAATCATTTTCGTGTTTGAAACTTTAACATTGTTGTCTGAAATTCGTTTTGCTTTTAAATTAATTTTTTTTTAAATTGAAAATATAACTGTTTCACGTTTTGTTAAAAACAATTTTTTTCAGTTGAAAATCTATTTGATAAATTAAAAACTAGTCCTTTTTGTGTTGAAAATTCAATTAATTCGGTAGAAAATTAACATTTTTCCGTGACAAATTCAACTTTTTTGGAAAAAAATCGTTTTTTTACTCTAAATTTAACAGTTTAATTGAAAATAAACATTTTTGTCAAAAATTCATATTTTCGGGTTAGAAATTCAACTGAATTTTTGAAGATTTGTCTTTTTTGTTTGAAAATTGATATTTTTTGTTGAGGATTCAACTAGTTTGTTGAAAATTCGTACTTTTTGGCTGAATTTAACTGCTTTGATTAAAAATAAAAATATTTTTTGATGCAAATATAAAGTATTTAAATTTTCGTTGAGCATTCATTTTTTTTATTGAAGATTCATATTTTTGTTTCAAAATTTCACGTTAAAATTCAATTATTTTGTTGAAAATTCCTTTTTTTGGTGGAAAATAATTTTTTTCACTTAAAAATGCTTTTATTTGAAATTTTGTGTATTTCGTTGAAAATCGACTTTCTTGTTATTTTTTTCGAAAATTCATCCCTTTGGTTAGAAATTTTATTTATTTTGTTGAAAATTCATTTTTTTTGTTTGACTAATTGTTTTAACTGACGATTTAGTTATTCTATGTTTTGCTTGAAATTAATCCTTTTGAGTTGAAAACTCATCTATTTTGTTGAAAATTCATGTATTTTCTTGAAGAATCATCCTTTTTGGTGGAAAATAAATCTTTTTGGTTAAATCTTCATCGGAAATTGGGAAGATTTTATATTTTTTTCCTAAAGATATTGCCTGGAAAAGGTATGTAAAGGATCCTGCTGGAAAATTTGAAGCATCGATATTCAACAAATTTTTAATAAAACTAATTTATCAAATTTGGGGGCGCTGCTGTAGCGTAAGTATGCCTAGAAGTATGTCGGATCGCTCTGTAGTTTTCTGCGTAATTCTAAATAATTACTAGAGCGCAGTGAAATCTGGAAGGTGTTTTTGATATCTTTTAGTCCCGAGAACAGTGAATGGTGTATTCTTTTTCAGCGGTGAGGCAGCACCTAGCAGCAAACCAAGTCAAAATTCTATCAGAACAGCATGAAGGAATTCAGAGCAAAAGAAAGCGGGTACAGATACGCCATCTGTTAGAAAAAGTTGAATTTATCCAGAAACGATGGAGCATAGCGTCGACAAAAACGCAAAAATAGAAAAAATGTCAAATTCGCAATTCGAAGGAATAATAGGTTTCTGGAAAAATTCCATTCTAGACTGTATAGGAGATGAAGTCCAAGCAATTGTGAAACAGGAATTACACCTCTAAAAGATGAACTGGAGAAATATATGTGGGAGATTGAAGAACTCAAACAAGAAAATAAAATTTTCCAACTTCAGCAAAATCCAGAAAGTACAGATTACGAACGAGAGTATAGCTAAAGGGTACAACATGGTTTGTTTTGGATTGAATGCTTCTGCTAATCCCCGCTTGTGACTCAATTACATGAACATTTTCATCAAAGAAACAAACGGAATCAACATCACCATCCTAAATATAAAATACGCCAAGTCTTATTGAGGGAGTCAGCGAATCCAAAGCCATCTATTCTTCTTTCGTTCGCTTTACTTCTCAAGAAGCAAGAAATTATAGGGTAAGAGCGCAAATTGATATGGATCAGCATTTTTTATCTCAAATGATTATGACAGAAATACGCAGAAAAAAAGAAAACAACTGGTCTCAACTCTTTAAGGAACTGAGAAAACTGGAAATAAAGACTCAACTAATAAATAAACCTCCTATTAATGAAAGGAGAAGCTTGCGACATTGACGATGTCACTAGTTTTCTTCAGGCAGCAAAGGCCTCAAAGAAGCGAGATAGAAGCAGCGATGACATTTAGGAGATGGAACAGGACAATTCTGTTAACAAACAACAGATAAGGAATGGGAATATTATGAAGCCAAGAAGGAAGTGACACAAGAGAAAAGACGACAACATGGGAAACAGTATGAACTCATTTATTACTTGAAAATCGGTAGGAGATAACGAAGGGCTTAATACGTTTCAAAGCAAAACCAGAAACACTTCGAAAACGCCACCTTATAAGGTTGAAAAAACAAACAATTAAACTTATTTTCTGAAATATTAGTGGACTCAAAAACGTATACGATCTGGGCAAAAATGAATAAAAGCTGATATTAATCTACAACATACTCGAAGTCATGGAAAAATGGCTGTCATCAACATTGGAAGTGAATCCAGCGTTCCTTAAGAACTATCAAATAATTTAAAGCCCAGTGGAAAGAGACCATAGTGTAGGAAGAGTAAGCGGAGGTATAATCCTTTCTATCAACAAGGTATTGAAGATTTTAAATATTACAGAAGTTACCAATATGTGGATTATAGTTAATGTGCAGCGTAAACATTTGATATTTATAATAGGAGTGGTATTTTGGAAATCAAAGCTGGACTCTGAAACTATAATAAATATGTTCTCTACTTCTCGGATACTATCCGTAATTTAGCTAGGAGGGTTAACTCTCTGCCTATTATAATAGGTGGGGACTTCAACTCTAGAGTAGGAGGCCTCAACCAGTTGGACAATATGTCAGTAGAGGGATCCCTACTATCAGGTAATAGAACAAGTAGCGATTTGGAAGTAAATTATAGAGGTAGGCTGCTGACAAACGTAATGGAATCTGAAAGCTTTGTAATGTTGAATGGTAGATCTCCCAGTGATACGCCAGTCAAATTTACATTTGTAAGCCACCTAGGTAAGAGTAAGATTGACTTGATTTGGGTTAACATAGCTTGTTTTCCTTACATAAGGGACAATAAGATAACTTTATCAAAAACTGATACAGATTATTTTCAAAGCACACTCGAAATAGGAGTCCCAGGGGAGAATAAAAGGGGTAAACAAGATATGAGATCAAAAAGTAATAAAATACTGATCCAGGATACTCACAGGTAGAAAAAAAAGAATCAGAATCATAAAGGTTGCATCTAGAATCGACAAAAATTATTCTCAATGAAGAATTACCTATAGACAAACTGAGTTCAAGGTTAGAAATATCGACACAAGTTGCTGCGAATAATGCTGATATTTGCGGAATACGACCAATAAGCAATGCAAATAAGTTAAGGGGCAAAGATTGGCAGGACAAACAGTACATAAAATCTAAAGCTGAGCTCAATAAAAGCTTGTATTGGGCGAATTCTTATAAGCAACAGAAAAGCATAATAGTTCAATAGCACAAAGAAACCATCAGTTGGGAATAAGGATCGGAAGGCTATAATTGACATTAGGAGCATGAGAGAGTTTTGGCAAATCATTAAAAAAGTTCATACAAAGAATATCTAAAGTGCCCAATCTCTATTAAAACATGGCAGGACATTTACGTAAAAAACTTTACAATGGGAAATCATAATGAATTTGAAATATTCAACACGGATATTATTCCGACATTGTATGGACAAATAGAATTTGAAGAATCAATCAGTAGTATATAAAGAATAAAAAATAGAAAAGACCCAGGCCCAGGTATATCAGCAAACGCATTTTATAAAAATATGACCCCGAACGTTCTAAACATTATGTTAGACTTGTTGAATAAAATTGTAAATTTTGTTATTATGCTAAAAGATTGGGGCAGAATAAAAACTATTATAATATACACGAAAAAAGACAAAAAAAACACCATCAATTATGGACCCATTTCTATATTTCTATAATACAGCGCGCACTTAATAATAAGAATTAAAGGTAGAACTCTCTTCACAATCTTTGTTGATTTTAAGCAAGGATTTTCATTAGTAAGGCAGAAATTATTATCGGAAAAGCTTAGAGACTATGGACTCAAAAGCCAGTTTCTCAGGTTAATTATAAAACTCTACGAGGGTTTCTCGATGCATTATGACGTAAATGGAGAAGGATCCAAAGATATTGAAGTCAGTTTACAAAATCCGCCAGGGAAATCACTTAGTCCGATCCTATTCTTATTGTTTATATGCGATATTGAAAAAAATTGTAGAGCATTTGGAGTTGCTCAGGTAGGATTGGGAGTTCTTCTAGAGATTTTGATCCTAGCATTCGCGGATGATATTGTAATTTTGGCGGAATCCGCAAGAGACGTTCAATTCAAGTTAAATGCGAAGTTTACATTGGGAGTGAGAGAGGTGGAACAAGTCAAGTCATACTGTTATCTAGGGAAAATTTTTCAAAGTACAGGGATGCATAGCGAGAACGTCAAAGATCGAAAATCTAAAGCTAATGTAGCCGCAGGTGTTTCTCCGCAAACTCTTTATAAAGCAAAACCAATATCGTTGATAGCAGCAAACCGTCTTTTCAGCTCGGTTATCTCAACGACATTGTTATATGCAGCTAAAATTTGGCCTTTAAGATTTTTCTATGAAGTTTCATCTACTCAGGTTACAACAACACTTCTAATTACATGATTACACTAGAAACAAGTAGATATAAGTTGGAATATAATTGTTTGGCGAGGGCAATTAGATGATGGATCCAAATCCTAGAGATGCCTGGTGAAAGGCTGGTTAAGGGCTGCTACAATAAACTACTTCAATTAAATCATTTGAAATCAAATAAGATGAAGTATAAATGGGCAAGTCAAATTGAAGACATACTGAAGAATCTAGGACTTAGCATGTATTCGTAAAGCAATGTCCGGAAGATGTCAAACAACAACTGGAGGAGGTAATCTCAAAATTGCAAGAAAGAATTGGAAACGTCGATTTAATAGCAGCAAACAATTCGAAATACTTTTGCAATTTCAAGAGCACTGTTTTGTCTAATGACTATTTGTTGAATGTGGGAATTTTTAAATTAGGATTTTGTAGCAACCCTGTTTTTTTCACTTTCTGATAGAAATAATCCTTGAGGTTACTGTGCAGTCCCAAGATTGTCTTTAATCAAAATTTCGATACTCGCTTAAGAAGCGAACAATGAGCTATTGATCAGAAGTGTAATGGGCTGGTAATCGAAATACTTTTATGCTTGCTTACACGTAGCCCAGTTTGCATAAATTTCGAAGCAAACCTAGCCACGTTATCGCGTCAAGTTGATGAACATGCTCATCACGAGCGAACCCACAGCCCATCCCATTCCATCCCATCTCGCCCCCCTTATCGTTCCGTGTTCTCATGTGGTATGATCCCACTAACAAAATATTACTTCTGAGATTAATAAACAAAGAAAAATATTCCACTAAAGATCTATTTATCTCTTCTTTACCAACAAACTTTTACCGGTTTTTCTAATTTCCTTCATGTCCTTTTTTTATTCACAGTCAATCTCTGGATATCAAACTATAGATCAAAATGATCCATTTTTGAGGATCTATAATTGATTTTCAGGCAACTTCATTTATATTTGTCGAGTGGCAGTTGTTATATTTTCTATTAAAAGTTGGTGCTTACCCATAAACGGCATAATATTTCTTGAAACGGAATGGATTAGAAAATTCTGAATTTTAGGGTGAGGGAAAAATTAGAGTTTTGCTATATTTAGCTTGTAATACAAAAAGATTCAATTTATATCACAAGAAATAAATCATCATTGAAAGAGTCGAATTTCAAACCAAAAAAGATTCTTCAGTCAAGAGAGAAAAACAATGTCAGCCAAATTGTCGAATTTAAGATACAAAAGTTCATTTTTAACCGAATAAATGAATTTTCTATCAAGATAGTAGAATTTATAAGCTAAAAAGATGAATTTTCGTCAAAGCAGTTAAATTTTCTGCCAAAAAGAATAAATTTCCAACAAAATTTTAGACAAAATAAACTGTTCAAACTAAGATAAATTCATCTACAAGAGCGAATTTTCAACGAAATAGTCAAAAATTTTACCAGAGATAAGGTTTTATCTAACTTGATGAATCTCCAATAAAAAAATGAATTTTCAACAAGAGAGTTCAACTTTTGATCAAGTAGATGAATTTTCGAACAAAACTAATCCTTTCTCACCAAGAAGATTAGTTTTCTACCAAAAAAGACCGATTTTCAAAAAAGTAGTTGAATTTTAAACTAAAAGATATAAATTTTATAAACAAAAATAAAATAGTAGGTAGTTAAATTTTCAGGTTATAATATTAATATTCAACTAAGAAAAATGCGAATTGGCAACAAAATAGTTTAATTTTCAACTGAGATGATGTATTTGAAGTTTCAACTAAAGAGATTTTAATTTGAAATAAAAAATAGTTGTATTTTGAATGAAAAAAGGTGAAATTACTACCAAAAGAGAATGGTGAATATTCAATTCACAAACATGAAATTTCTACAAAAAAGTTTAATTTCAACCAAATAGTTAAATTTTATACCAACCTAGTGGTATTGTTCAATCGAAAAAAAGAATGTTCAACAAAACAGTGGAATTTTGTACTCAAAAGAATAACTTTCCAACAAAAATGTAGAATTTTTAACAAAATAATGAAACTTTTAACCAAATAATATAATTTTAAATATAACATAGGACTTCTGAAAATTAATTTTCTACCAAAAAAGACATATTTTTAACAAAATACGTAAATTTTCAACCAAATAGCTAAATTTGCAACCCAAAAAATGAAGTTTTAGAAGAAAAGTTTAAATTTCAATGAAGTATTTGAATTTTGAACTAAATAAGTTCAATTTTCAACCAAAAAAGAAATATTTAAATTTTTAGTTAAAAAATTGATGTTTCACCAAAAAAAAGAAAACAATTTTTCAAGAAAATAGTTACATTTCGCACGAAATAAATGAATTTGTTAATTTAATAACTTCCAATTTAAAATTGTACAATATTAAAATATTTCTCGTTTGAAAATTGTCGAATTTCTGAGGCTTTGAAATTCAATATATTCAATTTTGAAGCCTTTTATTTCAGAATTGTTTAATTAAAAACGCTTTCGATTTTGAACGCATAAAACTGATAGTTGCGCAATATTTTTAAGGTTTTCAATTTAAGATTCCACAATTTGCAATGATTTAAATTGGAAACTTAACAATTTTTCGAAGTCAAATTTTCGATAGGTATGTTATGAAATGTAATTTTTTTACGCTTGAAATATAATTCTAAAGTACTTCACAATGGCGAATTTCATTACTGTATAATTCCAACATTGATCTATTGTACCTGAATTATGTTCACAGCTGACATTTTCCGGGAATATTAATTATTTGGTAATTAAATTCCGCATTTGGTAATGTATTATTCAATCCTCAAGGGTATTCTGATTTTGCAAATAATCGACAACATAGATTTGTGAATATTATTCTATCACTCAAAAAAAATTCTATTTAAACCAACCAAAATTCTGGTTGACTCAACTAGAATAGAATGTTAAATATGCCCTTACTATAAATTCTGGATAAAACTATCAGAAGTGTCTGGTTAACAATTTCCTGTTGAATTTTACCAGAAGTTCGGATAAATTTAAGCAGAATTTCTGGTAAGGTTACCCAGAAAATTGTGAACCAGACAATTTTCTGGTAGCTTAGGAATACAACGTTCTGGTCAACATAACCAGATATTCTGGTAAAATTAACCAGATGTTCTACTGAGCTCAACCAGATATTCTGGTACCCCTCGATTTTCGACTATCGAATTTCGATAATTTTCTACCTTCATGGACTCTTCCCAACTCCCTCTGCAATTAAATAGATTGCCTCCCAAAGAAAATAATCTAACAAAGCAGCATATTGATGAGGCATCTGTTGCTGAAAATCTTATTTGTTATGAGTATTTTCTTCGAGATTTTATATAATTTACACTTAGATCATTTGGTCACTACCAACATTCTCGAATATTCACGTTGTTTATTTTTTGTTTACTATGTTAATATTTTCGAGAACATTTTTCAAAGACACCCACAAAATATTTGCTCCGTTTGGAAGTATTCATGTACCATTGTTTTTCAACGTGCAGCTTTTTCTTATAACACAACTAAATTCACGGTTCACTATAATTATTTATACTTATATAACTGAAAATACATTATACTTATATAACTGAAAATACAATATACAAATCACGATTGTTCGAGAATTGGACATTGACGACAAAGCGTCACTTGACATAACACGAAGTGAGACAAAAGACAGATTTCTGGAAATCAACACAAGATAGCGACACTTATGTTACCAGAAATATTAACCAGAATAGTTTTAACCAGAAAAAATCAAGCAGAGTTAATTAACCAGAACTTTCTAGTCATATTAGCCATAATTTCTGATTATAATAACTAGAAATCTTTTACCCAGATGCGTCTAGTAACTTTAACTAGGACTTTTTTTGAGTGGTTATATTTTTCTTCTTCTTTTTAATAAATATAACAGTACAAAGTGTAAACAAGTGAGTTTGGCGAGTGTCCAAACTAGTGAGAGGAAAACAGGGTGTGCAGTAATGAAACACCAAAATGTGTCAGGATTGTTTAATCACCGAAGTTCACTGATTCTCATTAGAATTTCCCCTACATGTAACGTGATGCAGAGGTTTTGTTGCTTCAGTGCCTCCGACGATCGATTAAACCATCGAAACACACTGTTTCTATTTCCAAAATTTGCATACAAAATTTTTCCTGATAGAAATTTGTATTCTGAATACTTGAAAATATATTATCAGGGTGGACGAAAAACTTCCCTCACAGCAAAATGATATCCTGGGCATATACCTAGGATATCTCGACAGGATATGTGATATCCTGAAAAATGTCCCATAAATCTCCCGGGATATCCGTGATATATTCCAGGGATATCGAGATTTTCTCTCCGGAGGATATTGTGACAGCATATCCTGACGATATCCCGTACGGAATGTCCACAGGATATCCCAATACTTTAGTAAAATGTCCCACGAATATCCCAATATTATCAAAAAAAATCCTGCTGATATTCTAACATATTAATAGTGGATTTCCATTCAGGAAATAAAAAAGGAATATATAAGATCACCAATTCTATTGCTTTAAAGAAATTTTGAATGTATATTTTACACGTAATAGGTATATATATGAAATCTCTGGAGGTTAGATATATGTATCCGCGAATATCTGTGGCAATGGATAAGACGCATGAAAAATTTCATACAATTTTTGATGTCCATTTAATTAATTAATTTTGTCATACTTTAATTTAACTTTTTATTATTACCTATTTCAATTTTATTTATTTTACTATTTGCAAAGCAAACTTTCCATGCCTTCCATCCACTATTCAGCGATGCCTATTTCTCTTTTAACTAATTGCTTTTATTTTTCATTTTAATAAATGAACATTTTTGTTTATTACTTTTGTCACTATAATGATTCAATTTATTTTAAACCCGATTAAACTCGTTAAACTATACATTTATACATTTTGTGCACTTTTTAGGTTAAGTTGATAATAGGAAATAATAGGAAAATATTTGGTTTAAAGTAATGAGGAGTTTGTTTATTTAAAGCACAGTGAGTATACATTATTTGCAAAGGGTAGATATAACTATGAATTTATATAATTATGAAAAATTATATAATTAGGATATCTTGGGGATATCCTTGGCATATTCTGCATTTTAAATATGGGACATCGTAAGAATATCCAAGGATGTCTCGAATTATGGAATTTGAGATATCCCAGATTATAAAAATTGAGACAATAATGGGGTATCCTCAGCATATTCTGAGATATCTTTGGGACATTCCAAGGATATCGAGATTTCCGCCCCGTAGGATATCATTCGT
>JAABKJ010004279.1:0-24584 GCA_011634705.1 Andricus grossulariae
GAGGTGACGTAATCTTTATTAGAAGGCAGGATGCGAAAAACGTAGAATAGTTCTAGAAAATCTAAAAGTCCAGCTAACATAGAGTCTATATAGGAAAAGTCTCCATACTATAGAGAACAGTTCTATAAAATTATGACCGATTTTTCGCCTAAAAAAATTAAGCTTTCTTATTATTATTGTTATCATTACGCTATCGCACGCTATTAAAAAATTCTTATTTTTTATAAGCTACAGTTGTGCAGGGCCGCGTGATAAATTTTTGTCATCCGTTTCATAACAAATTTTTTGCTTTTAAAATTTTAATAATTATGGGTTCAGAATTTCTTCTTTTGTAATGAATTATTGCTTTTTAAAATAAATTCTCTGTTCCTCTAGAATATCAATAATTTGAACATTCTATTATAGTTTCATAACTTCGGGAATTTTAAATTTCCGGAGTTTTATATTTATTTTGTCGGGAATTTCAAGATTATCAAATTTCAAAAATTGAGTTTTAAATTCAGGGAATTAGAAATTTCTGGGTCCTCATCACTTTTAAAATTGTAAAATTTTTGAAATTTTAAATGACGAAAATTTTTTTAATCGCAAATTATTTCTTGGTTATAAGTTCTAGTAGATTCAAGATTAATAAAAACATATATAGCTATATAGAATAAGATTATATAAGTTATATAAAATTAAATGAGTTATAATTCACTAATAAATTATTATTCACTAATCATTATTCACTGACCTGCGTTATATATTAAGCACATTGGCTGGGGGGGATGCGGAAAATGTCGCTGGATGCGCACAGTAGCGACTGCGCAGCTACATTTCATAGAACTGAGGTCTTTAGACCTCATATTGAAGTAGTTTACAAACACTCAATACCTTGAATCGAATTTCTTTGAGATTTTTCAACATTTTTTCAAGAATTTTTCTATGCATTTGACTGAGTTGAGATATTTAAACATTATAATGATGTGATTACAAACTGTCCATACCTCAATTGTGATTTCTACGAAAGTCTTCAACATTTTTCCATGAATTTCTCTATATATTTTATTGAACGTTTTTGAAATCGGAGTTCAATATAAAGTTTACAGAACTCTTGTAGAGTTATTCCAGATTTGTTCTATATTAAATCCTGAGAGTTATACAGAATATAGAAAATTTGTTCAAGGTTCGCTCTCATCCCAGACTCTTGAAATAGTTCAAGAAAGTTTAATGAACTTTTTTTCCGTGTAAAGCGAAATAAATCCGTATAACGTGTACTCGTGATTCCGAACATATGATTGACAAAAATTTGAGGTTATCTTCGAAAAAATCTCATTCTCACGCACTTGAATGATATTATTCATTACTATCTTTTTTTAGGTTTTATATTTTAAGCAAAATTGTATTTTTTAGTGAGATTCGGTTACGACTGCCTGCTGCTTTTCAACAATTTTAAGTAAACAAGTATCTCTGTTAGAAATTGTAAATCGAATTTTCGCCAGCTGTCTGCTCGATACTTCTTTAGTTAATGGATCAATATTTTGATTGGTTCAACAGGTTTTAGGACTTGGCGTTTCAAGGTCACAGAATTTTTGAAAAGGGATTTCGATACTTTTCTTTGAAATTTTTTTTCTCAACACTGAACTATTCAAAAAAAATTTTAAACGCTCTGAAATTGTCAGAATGTTATGCAGCATTTAAAAATATATTACCTATGATTCATGCAACGAACCCATTAAGATTTTATTGGCCTTCAGCCTTCAATTAGGATAACTTAAAAGAGTGTCTCAGTTTTTTAAACAGCGGTAGTGAGGTCTTTTTATAATATAATTTAATATTCCTACAATCCACAGTTTTAGGTTTATTATTTATATGTTTATATCAATATATATTTAGATTTTCATATGTCTTTCATACTCATTTTTATCTGAAAATTTTAAATATTAAAACATTATCAATTTTCAGTACTAAATATGAATTTAAAACTTACATTTCATACAACGGCTTACAAGAATGTTTAAATAATGATGTATAATATTTAAAAAAATCACTTTTTATCCACCTCTTTCAAATAAATCATAAATCATCATTTTGAAGATATTGAAAGGAAAAGACTTAAAAATTTCCACAAAAGACTGGAAAGAGGAAGGGCATCAGTATGTCAACGAAAAGGAAAATAATTAATTTTATCATTAATTTTATTTTTAATTATTTTTTGCAAATTAAAAACTACTCTCAAATAAATAATAGATGGTATCGACGTTATAAGACAATTCCTGATATAGCGGTGGTTCAAAAAAGGTGATATCTCAATTCGAAGTAAGAAAAGGATGTACTTAATGGTGGAGGGAAAAAGGTGGTTTCTGGGGATACCACTCTAATAGATGGGAAAGGGGCCAGATAAGGTAATGTGTAGTGAAGGTATTGGTGGTGTCAACTGTGTAGGGGTGATTGGGGGTCTCGAGTGCCAATGAAGTTTGGCATTCCATTCGTAAATGCTGCAAATGTGGGAAAGAAAAGTAGGTATTTTCAAAAGCATAAGTTGGCAAAAAGTTGTATAGGGTTGGGGCAAAGTGGCATAAGATTGGGGTGAAGTGGCATAACGTTGAGGGAAAAAGCCATGTGATATCTGTGACTATAGATATGTGACTGATGGGGGAAAAAGGCCAGAGATGGTAGAGCGTAGAAAAAGTATTGGTGGATGGTAGGGGATGGTTGGGGGTAGAGGAAGCATAACCTGAGATAATAATGTGGCACATAGAGAAATATGGTGCTTGGGATAACGTGGCACGTAGGTCAATGTGGCATATGTGGTAATGTGGCACCTGGGGTATTGTGGCACATGGGATACTGTGGCACATGGAGTAATATGGAATTAGTCTGTTATGATAGTTTATCAAGATGATTTTCTAAATCCATTTTCTCACGTTGGAAGAAAATTAGTAAAATTATACGCGAAAGAGAGGATATTAGGAAACGCAGTGAGGTGGTGACATATATGCAGCATAAATCTATGACTTCATATCGAAAGGACGTTCGTGTGTCATACATACAAAGCAAAGGTGTTACTTTTCTCGGCACTATGCCCTCCACGTAGCAATGTCGATCCTTTGACTACATATATTTCTCTGTCTGGCGCTTGATTGGAGATGAGATGGGAAACCAGACAAATGCGGAAGTTCCAATCCCTTTGTGAAAAGATTGAGGAAGAGAAAAAGGAACTAAATAACAGAATCTTATCAAGACTGTAGCGAATACCTTTCGCCCTTAAATTGACTTCAAGCTATCATCACCCTTCCTGTGTAAATACAACATGAATTCCTCCTGCTTTTATGCCAACCCCTTTACTAATTCTAACTTATTTTAAACAAAGACCAAATAAACCTAATTATTAAATTGCTCAGTACTGTTTATTTTCTCATTTCTTATTTACCTAGCACTCATTATACCCTTGGATCTTCAGCTCTTAGATTAAAATTAGCAAAATGGAATTAGGATGTTACAATTTTATTTTTAAATGCAGCTTGAACTAGAAGTCCTTCCAATTTAGTCCTTTAAAGACCACTGATTTTATTTTTTATATATCTCTTCCAAGTCTCTGGCATAATTTGGCAAGCACTATGGTATTCTATAAAAAATGTTCTTTTAATAAGAAAAAAAATTAGGTGAGTTTTTCAAGGTCTTAGAAATGATATAGTTACAATTTTAAACGTTGCATATTAAAAATCATAAATTAAATTATAATGGGCAGTTTGTAAAACAATTTAGAAACGCAAAAATTGTTTATTTGGCCATTTTAATTTTTTGCTAACCTTCTGTTTTCATATCACATCGTAAAAAATGTTTAAACGTATATAATTTGTAAAGCAAATGTTTTAAAACTCATTGTCAAAGTCATTATTCATCCAAAACTCATAGTTTTTCAAAATTTAGAAATAAGAAGCAATTTTTTGCCTGTTAAACAATACAATCATCAATATCATTACGATTCTTGAAAATGTAATGCAGTATTTTCAAATTTGAAATTTAGTACATTTTCAAAAAGAATTTTATTTTTGATGCTTTCCCGGTTGAATATATTGGCTAGAGGAGTATAGAGCTCTTTCAGGACGCATATAAATTGAATTTCCTTTTATATAATTTGGAAAAGACACCTGATTTCTATTGTGTCAAATAAAAAGGAATTCAGCAAAGAAATTTCAATATTTAAATTAGGGACCAAGAGCTTCAGATTGTTACTTTTCTGAGATAGATTGAACAGAATTAATTAGTAAATAAGTATGCTAAATACAACGGATAAGAACAAAGGATAGCGAAATTGCAATCGCTGCTTTTGGACCAAGGAACAATTAGCGGACAGTATTCACTCGATTTCTTTATCAATTGAGTTATGTCTCTCATCAACGACACTCGAGTTCATTATCGTCGTTATCGTTAATCTCGCAGAGACTTTTTTTATGAATCTCTCCAGATTTTCTTCCCCTTTTCTTTATTCCTTCTCATCCCATTTTCTACCCCTACAGTTCTCAGTGGCGTTTCACGGGTCTTTCAGTTTCCTCGAGTCGAGTCGAGTCGTCCTACCGAGCCCGGCAATCCAACGTACCTTGCCTTTCTTTCATAATCGTCTTTTCTCCGTAATTAAGTTCTCCACGGATTGCACTCGACGAACAGACACTCGGAGCATGCAACAATCGCTTCGTAATACGCGTCAGAGGAAGATCAATGATCCCCTTTCCTCGTATATCGAACGCCCGTTGATCAACCTTCCGTCATAAGAAGAGAGGAAAGAGAAAATTGAGAAAAAATTATAAGGAGAGGCTTAATTCAACGATACTCTCTTGATTTATATAATATTCAGCAGAGTCAGACTTCATTCATTTATAACACTGTCAGAGTCAGGTTTTCAAAATGTGATTGGAAAATTTTATTTAAAGTAGAAGTAGGGTCACTTGCATTGCCCCGCCCCACCATTGATTAGCTACTTGGTTTAAATATGCTTATACAGACAGTTCAAGTTACAGTCTTCATGCGCAGGTCCTCTATATTTACCAGTTAAATGCTAATGGTCTCGAACTTTCATTTGTAACTTACTATTATCAACTTACCATTATACGGCAAAAAGTTCGAAGTAAAAGTTGTTCTCCTTGAAGAGACTTATAAACAGTTCCTTTTTCATTTTTCGATATTTTCAACCGTTTTTTGAGTATTTTTAAAAATGTGTATTTATTTACAAAATAGTTGTATTCCTTGATGACTGCTAAAGAACGTGTAAGAAGTCACTCGATTATGATCCTTAGGCACAAAAAAAACATTAGTGACATTGTTTTTATTTATTTTTAAACTTTTTGTTTAAAGACATTGTTTTTTTTATATATTTACAAATTAAATGATTTTAAATAACGCCTAAACTATCTATAGGGTTCTTTTCCCATGTGAATTCATCCAGAATTCATCTGAATACATGAACTTTGAATGCAAAAAAAGTTGCAATAAAATGTGAATGGTATTTAAAGTGAATGGTGTAAAATCGAAATTTGAAAAGAAAACTTCATAGCAACATTTCAGATTCCCTTCTGTCCTTCTTACTTTGTTTCCAAATAGCAACAGTATAATCATAACTTGTTTAAATAACAGGCTCGAAATAATTCTCAGGTATACATGTACTTTTTGAAACAATTGTATAACACTGCATTTTTATTTCGAATCGGCCTTTCAATAATTTTAAAATCATTTTTGTCATTAGTGCGAATTATTAATTGCATTTATAGCTTGGGCTTTGATTCTGTATGCACACATTGACACACAAATTTTTATTTCAAAATGTTCAAAATTTTAACCTATCTGGAGGCTGATAATGACATTTGAAAAATTGGAAACTAATCATGCGTTATTGTGGTATATATTGCATACAGGGTGAAAAGTGTTGGATGGATTTTTCATTGGAATTTCACGAGAAAAAATCCGGATGAATATATTTGGTTTCAGTCGTTAGCAAGAGAGAAAAAATATACTTTTTCATTTATGCCAAAGACTGCATGCAGCTAAATCCACTTGATTGATTGACATCCTTTTTTAACGAGAAACCATTTAGCCCCTTGTTTTGATATATTACAGTAATTTTCGTTATCTTGATTACTATCCCGATTAACACGACTGTAGTCAATTGCGTTAAAAAAAGTTTAGACTTATCAGTTGTTTTGGTACTTAAAAAAGATGAAATCTCATCAAAAACCATATAAAATAAAATCTACTTTATAAGATCAATTTACATTCATATGAATCTTTAGAAATTAATTTTATAAATAAAAAATGAAAGTATAAAATTTGTAAAAACTTGGCGGCATTGATTTTGTTGGCACATTATTTTGATGAATAATGAATAAATAATCGAAAATGTTCGATTTTCCTTAGGTACTAAATTACCAATATTGATTCTGATCTTTTTAATTGATGACAATTACCTTTTGATCCTTCTGCCAAATGCACTGACCCCTCTTATCAAGGACACGGCAAATGAGTTTCGCATCCTGGCTAGGATTGACTTCCGTATACTGTGGTGTTTCTTCAAACTTCTGAATTCCGCTCGAAGCTACAACAACAAGAATTTCAGAATCCCGTTAATTGAAATCGGTTCACAGAATCGATCACTCCGCTATGATGGAGAATGAAACCGCTGGTAAAAGCTAAATGAATTGGCACATGGCACAGCGAAACATTTGCTGCAGTTAGTCAAAACCATTTTTTTTTTATAAAAAAAGGAAAATTAACTTTGCTACCAATATGGTATTCGTGAAATATCATAGTTCAATTATTTTGAACAGGCATGCTTTTGACGTCAAACAAAAATCTAATATCCAAAATTTAAACAAAAATAGTCATACAAGAAAAAGCAAATTAAAGGATATGTTTCTTACGGTGCTTCATTAAATCCATTTTTTTAGATTTTCTAAAACCTTGGATCGGAAATTTCTTTCTTTTGGTGACAAAATGATCCCCTATTATTACCAGATTGAAAAATATATATTTTGAGGTTTCTATGGAGGTTTTTATGCCGAAATTTCAAGAATTCAAAGTTTTTAAACTTTTATTTGTACAATTTTAACTATCACATATTTTACAAGACAGGAAATTCTTTATCAAGCTGCCATGTGAACGTCAGCTTTTATTAGTTATGAATAACAATTTTGAAAGTTGTTGTTAACAACCTTTAATTTGAGATTCTGTGATGAATTTGAGATTGAGAGGTCCAGTTCATCCCTGAAATTTGTTTTAATTCATAAAACTTTCAGGAAATATCAATTATCTTACTGACAAAAATGTTTACTATTTGAAAACAAGCACTTCTTGACGTACATTTATGAAGAAAACGTTTTTTTTCAATTGAAAAATTGGATAGATTCTTGTTAAAGGGAAGTCCGTGTTACCTTATTTTTAGACGGTATATACGGATAAGGAAATTTCGGTGCATATAGGCAAATTTTTTAGATACAAATGGAGCTGGAATTTCGGTTCAAATAGCCAGATCTTTTCAATACCTTAATATCTTTCAAACTGAATCCAATTATTCCTAAAATTTGCAGAAATCTTTTAAAATAAAAAAAAAAAACCTTAAAACCTTCCAGATTCTTTTTTGACAAATTTGGAAATCTTTTGAAATATTTGTAAATGATCTTTTAAAATTAATTTGTGAACATAGAAAATTGAATCAAATGTTCCCATGAAACTTAAGAAAACTTTTTTATTTTCTTGAAACCTTTCAAAATCTTTGAAAAGCTTCTAAATCTTCAAGAATCTACATATTGATTAAACTTTTTTTAAATATTTTCGAATTCTAAATTATTTGTGAAAATTTTAAAAAACTTCTAAATACGTTTTAAAATGATTCGGAGTTTTATTACATTTTTTGAAAAATTAAAAAAATTCCCTTTAAATCTTGCAGATTGTTATTTGACAATTTTGGTGATCTTTTTAAATAATCTCTTGAAATTAATTTTAAAAATAAAAAGTTATTTTAAATTTTCACTGGAATCTTAAGAAAATTTTATTACTGTCTTCATTTTAGGAAATCGTTTGAAATCTTTAAAATCCTTTTGAATTGTCTCCAGAATCTTGGGAAAATTATATTTAAATAACCCTAAGAAGAAATAAACAAATAAACTTAAAATTTGGTTGAAATGTTGTTTTTTTGTTGACTGAAAAATCTTTTTTTGATAGCAAATTTAACTATTTTGTTGAAAATTCTACTTTTTGGGTTGAATTCGATAGGTGTTAATTCAAAATAAAAATATTTTTTGTTGAAATATGACCTGCTACATTTTTCGTTGGAAATTCATAATTTTTTTGCTTGAAAATGAACATTTTTGTTGAAATTTTGATTTAAAATATTCGAAATCTTCAAAAATATTTTTCAATTTTCTCAAGAATTTTACGAAAAATATTTTTGTATAACCCCCATAGATGTGAATAAATAAACGTAACAAATACATAGTTTTCCGACATTTTTATTTTGTATTACAAATTGTATTTTCCCTCAAATCGAGAAAGTACATGCGCGCGATTGATGATGCTAGTAAATATAAAAAATAAGGTACCACAAACTTTCATTTAACAAGATTTTATCGATTTTTTAATTTCTTACAAAAAAAATATTTTTTTAAATCGTAAGACAAGAATTGCTTTTTTCAAATCGTAGAAATTTTTTTCGGTAAAGTAAATAATATTTCCAGAAAGTTTGATATTTAAAAAAATTTGTAAGGATGAATTTGACCTCTTAATCTCAAATTTATCATAAAATCTAAAATTTAAGGGTGCTAGTACCCACCTTAAGAATTGTTGTTCATACAGAATGTCCTGTATTGTACAAGATGAGATGGTTAAAATTGTTGAAATAAACACTTAAAAACATTAAAAATTCGATTTCTAGGCAAAAAACCCTCCATCGTGTAAAGCGGTACATGGTACACGTTACATGGCACAGTGGAAGCGCATGGGGCTTTGAACCAGCGGCCGAGGGTTCGATTCCCCGGACCGTAGTCAAATTTGCTGACGTTAACTCGTTACGATTCTAGCACTCGACAGTCACCCTTCCTCTTCCTTCTCCTGTGTATCTTTCTCAATCGAAAGAAAGTTTCCAGTCAAGGTTTTAGAAATTTAAAAAAAAAGATTTCACGAGGCACCCTAATGTTTTCAAATCCTCTTGAGAGTTGAACTTTACAGATAAGCAGGATTAAAGTTACATTCTCGAGTTGCAAACTCAATTACAGTTGAGTAAAGGAGCTTCTCCAAAGTTCATAAAAAAAAAGTTCATAATGCAAAAGTTATCTGATTCAAGTACATACGTCACGTAATATGGGTCACTCAGCACCAAGTTCACTACATTTAAGTGCGAATGAGCAATGCAATAAATATGTAACAGAGTTCTCTATGTCCGCTGCATTCTGATGCACAAATTATTATGTATGTAGCCTTCGCCCTGCTTTTTTTTGGCAGACGAATCGGTATGTAGAGAGGCATTTTTTAATTTTTCAGAAGTGCGAGTTGAGCTTTACCGAGGCAGTGAACTTCCATACATCTGCTGCAACTCGCTTTATTAATCATTGCCACTCTGTGAAAAATGGAATTTTTAAACTCCCAGAATCGACACTCAGCTCAACACGGTCTGCTCCCATATTTTGTCAGAGTTATATCAGATTTTTTAGCTCTAGTGTACGGAATTCACTTTTTACATATCTGATTGAAATTCGAGTTATGATGTTAATTAGACCAATTGTCTGAAAAAATTGAACCACGCACCTCCTCTTTTTTAAGGTCTATAAGTTTTTTCTACCACACTCCTATCTTACGTGAATTTTGCAGACTAATTTTTTTTTGTGAGGGGTCATTCACAATATACTGATACGTTTAGGGGTGGAGAGGGGAGTCTTTCGAAGTATCATTCTCCATGTTAAGAACAATGGAAAAAGTATAACGCGGGGGGGGGGGGGTCAGAAGTTCCTGGAAAATGTATCACGTATTTTGTGAATAGCCCCTAAATTTATTTAAACGTCATCCAAAAATAACGTAAGATGATTTGGGCGGAAGAGAGGTTTTTGGTAAAATTTTACTGCTTCTTATGAATTAACAAAGTAGTTCAACTTTAAACAAGTGGTTAAATTTTTAACCAAAAAAGATGAATTCTCAATAAAAAATGTTATAGTTGATCTTCTAACTAAGAAAAGATGTTCATTTTTAATAAAAAAATTTGAATTGAATCAAACAGGGCGAATTTTTAACAAAATAGTTGAATTCTCAACTAAAATAGATTCATTTTCAATGATAAAGTTCCATTTATAAGAAAAAAGATGAAATTTCTGCAAAAAGAAATAAATTTTCATACCGAAAAGACGAGTTTTCAATAAGAGTTCAAATTTTGATAAAGGAAGATTTCTCAGTTAATGAAAAAAATTCATCCAAAATGTTGCATTTCCAAGCCAAAAAGACGAGCTTTGTACGAAACAGTTGAATTTTCAATCAAGAAGATTAATTTGCTTCAAAAAGACGGATTTTCTACAAATTATATGAATTTTCAATCGAATAGTTGAATTTTTTAATTTGGAAAGATCAACTTTTAATAAAAAATGATCTAGTTAAAGATTCATTAAAGAAAGTAATTTTCAATAAAAATTCTTGTTTCTACAAAACAGTTAAATTTGGACACAAAAAAAGTTAAATATTAACCAAAAAGTTGACTTTCAACAAATAGATAAATTTGTAATTAAAAAGTTAATTTTTATCCTAAAAAGATGAATTTTCAACAATAAAAGTAATAGTACATATGTAAACCAAAATAAATTTAATTCAAAACCAGTTAAATTTAACCAATAAAGACGAATTTTTAAAAAAGACTTGCATTTTTATCTGAAACAGAATAATTTTCAACTAAACAGTTGCAATGTTAACCAAAAAGTGAAAAATGAAAGAAAAATCAATTCTACACCAAAAACGAAAGAATTTTTCAACAAAATAGTTGAATTTTCAACAAAAGAAATGAATTTTCAACAGAGTAGTTGGAATTTTGTCCTAATAGTTGAATTCTTTACCAGATTGTTGAATTATCGAGTCAAAAATACGACTTTTCCACAAAACAGTTGAATTTTCAACAAAAAAGTTCATTTTGAATCGATATAGATTAAGTTTTAACTAGAAAGTTGTATTTCTAACCAAAAAAGATCAAATTTCTGAAAAATAAATAGATTTTCAAACGAAAAAGGCGAATGTTTGACAAAATAGTTAAATTCTTAGACAAACGAAAGTTTTTAGTCAAGAAAGGAAAAAGATGTCAGTCAAATTGTTGAATTTTCAAGCAAAAAAGACGCATTTTCAAACAAAAAGGATGACTGTTTAGCGAAATTGTTGAATTGTCAACAACATATAGCATAGAAAAATCCTTGACCCCCCCCCCCTCCAACATTACCCTTAATTTACGTTATTTATGCACGGCCCTTGATGGGGCGTCCATTCATTACTTAAGGCTTGGGGGGGGGGGGGGGTCTTGCAAATCCTTTCTGGGGAGGGGAGGTATGATCAATTTCTTAAATAATTTTTCTGTTTCTAATTATTTTTGTTTAATATGGTAATTGTAAACTATTTTTGATGTTGAAATTAAATTTTTATGTTATTATAAACCTGAAATGATTATATAAGAAAAAATTTCTTATCATGCATGAAAGAAAATTTGTGGTTCAAACAGAAAAATACTGAAAAATCAAATTAATAAACCAAACATATATTTGAATAAGGTAATTTTTTTTGGTTAGTAAGAAATGCGGAGAAATTAAATAAGTTTTAATCCAAGTTTGAAAAACTTACAAAAGTTTAAAAGTTAGTTCTGATACGAACTCCACTTATTTTTATTTCAAATAGGCCTATATAATCTTTTTAATTGCAAGGTAAGCTGTTAAATGACTTCTGAATTTTCAAACTTTTGTCAAAATTAATCCCATTTCAATAGCGCTCTATTCTGAGTTCCAACATTCTCAATTCAGCTATATAATATCTTTGTTAAAATGATCTATTTTTGTGATTCATTAATTAATAATAATAGTTACAATTAATTGTGCTGTGAATCCCCCCATTAAATGTTTTAAAAATATTGTTGGTTCGTTTCTCACAATATTTGTATTTACATCAAGGATAATTATCGCTGGTTTAGCAATAAATTTTTTCCGTTCGTAATTGTATATTCCTTAAAATAATGTTAAATCTTCGAAATTCTATAAATGTTTCTTATAATCCTATAAAATCTGTAAAAATTCTTTAAAATCTCTAAAAGGCGGTCCAAATCCTTGAAATTCCGTGAAATAATTCGAAATATTACGAGATCCCTTTAAATCTCTTAAAATTCGTTTAAATCCCTTAAAATAATATCAAATATTTGACATTCTTAAGAAATTCTTTCAAGTCTGCAGAATCCTATTAAAATTCCCTGAATCCTTACAAATTCGTGAAAATACTTCTGTATCTCTTGAATTGATATTTGGTGAGTTCTTTTGAAATCTTTTGCAATTTCTTACAATCTCTTAAAATCCCTCCGAAATATTTCAAAGTCTGTTGAAGTCCTTTTAAATCAATGAACATTTTCTAAATCTTTTGACATCCCTTGAAATCTTTTGAGATCTCGTTTAGAGTAAAAAATTGATATTTTGAGTAAAAAATTTAAAATCTTACGCGTGAAGGCTGGGGAGGGGGCACAAAAATCTTACAAACCTCCACTATAGGGGGGGGGATATAAGATTTCAACAATTATCAGCATATTGTCTGCATATTATCATCAGCAATTATTCTGCAAAAAGGATTAAATAAAAAAGTCGGTCAGTTATTCAATTTAGTTGGTCATATTTATTTAGCATATTTTTAAAGGGATTTCAAATTTTTTTATCACTTGTTTGAAGTTTACGGCAAATCATATATCAGTTTATCAGTTTATTTATTACTCGCAATTTTTTTACATTTCAAAACAATTATACACATTTTTCCTATATTTTTTCTGCAACAAAACTTGGATGAAAAAATTTGTAAGTATTTAAAAGAGATCAAGCTAAGAGCTGCTTGACTTCAGTAAACGAACGAGAAGCCTTGAATAAATCCATGTGTCCAAGTGAACAATTTAAAAATAATTTCATATCTCAAATCAATCACTTAGTGGATATAACATATTTAAAAATGCAATGTCGAAAAGTTTGATCGATTCTAATTTTATTTATTTCCAGACTCAAGTACTTCGAAATTGAAAATAATCTGATAACAAAATTTTGATGATAATTTTGCTGATCCCTGGTTATTTTTTGGAGAAAAAAGAAAAAAACGGAAAGAGGAAAAAGAAACATCGAGAAAAATCTAATAACATCTAAAACGGGAAATTTGAAGGAGTTATAATTTGAGTTGTTTTTTAAAATAAACTTTTAAACTGCATCTCTTAATTTTTTGTCGCTTATTATCGGAGGATCAAAATGTAACAAAATATACTCAAAAAATCATTAGTTTCAAATTTTGGATTTGTACTACTCTGACGAATTTTTTGTGTGCACTAAAAGCCCGGAAAAACAAGGTTTATAAAGACACTACCTTTATATATATATATGTAACGACTTAGTCGATAAAAAGTACCTGCAAGCAAAAAAAAAAAAAAATGTCGAACGGATTTATACAAATTTGGTTGTCTTCCGCAGGTCGAAAATTTTATTTATGATATTTTCTGACTCCTGATGACAATAGATTTTGTTATCCAAAGGCCAAAAAAGGGAATCTTGTTCAGTTCTGTAAGAAAAATAAAATTGTTGAGAAAACAAATATTTTTTGAATGTTATTGTAGATAATTTAAAATTAATTTAAGGTATTATTTTAATAAATTTGTACGACGTCCCCCATCCGAGTAGAACCTAGCCAAGCAGTGCCTAACTCCAGTGATTAACGAGAAACTTCAAACAATTCCATGCGTCCGAGCGGACACATGTAATAAAATGGAATTTTGAAGACTTCACATTTAAATCTATTAAATTGATTTTTCAATTAGTTCATAATTTTACAATTATGAATATTCTATACTTCGGTCTCAAAAATGGTGTTCAGGCATTAAATGTGTAGAATATTCAACATCAAAACTGTGAATTATGTCATTGACAATTTCAAATTGAGCAAACTTAAACATTTTTTTTAAATATCAAATATTTTCTACTTGACTTTTTAAAAATTTGTATGTATCGGTACATGTAGACGCTTCGCAATTTTAAAAATTAAAAACTGTTTTTAATTAAAAATTATTCAATTAAAAGGTGTTTCGTGTTATTCAAATTTTATAATATAAAACAGTTTATTTAGCATTTAAATTGTTCAACATTGAATTCCTGAACTAGAAATCGTCTACTTTTCAAGGCAAAAAACTAAAGATTTTTTTATTACGCGATCTTAAAATTAGACCAGACAAAAAGCTTGTGGGACAGACTTCGAAATGATTGTTAAAATCCCCAACTCTAAAATTTTAACCTCTACTCATGATTTTTATCTGTTTCAACTTGATATAAGTGATATAAATCTAAAAAAAGAGGTACTTAGGCGGACATTTTGCGTACTTATTTATTTATAATTTCCAAACGAAATTATCTAAAATTTTGAAACTTCACTATATTGTGCTTTGATAAAAGTACTTCACTGAGATGATGTTAGAAAAAATTTATTACTGCAAGGAAAAGTGGAAAATGACTAAGACCTGAAGCGGTCCAAATTTTAGCAATCACCTTTAATACTTTTTTTTATATTGTTATTTGAAGGAGAACAGTATATGTATGTAACTGAATTTTGCATTCATATGAATGTTATCGATGTAACAAATAGTGAATTTAAATTGTCACAATCTTATGATCCGTGAAGAAAACTTTATTTTTTAGGATAGACTCTACCTTTAATATTGTTGAACAATTTGCTTTGGATGAAAATAAATTTACTACTTGCATTAATTATTTAAAAATTTGAAATGAAACGAACCAAGTTTTCTTTAAAGAAAGTGTTAATAGGAAAATATCTGCATCTTTTGCACATGAAGAATGTTGTATTTGGCGAGAAGTATATAAATCGTTCAGTAGATAGGGTCGTCCTTGGTCAGCCAGTGAGGTGGAAATGATAGGTTCGATACGTTAAATCAGTGTGATCAAAAGGGGGAGCACTCGAAACCCAATGCTAAGGAATCGTCCTCGTCTTTTTAAAGATTGGTTGACCAAGATCCTTTTCACGTACAAGTGGAAAATTTATACTTCACGAAGAGTCTCTTACCTCCAAAGAAAATATTTATAACTCTCTCTCAGAAACATTTATCTTGTTAGAATTTTTCTTTTTGAATAGTTTTCGAATAAAACTCTATTTATTTATTAGAAGCCACTCGAAATATATAAATACAGACTTCACACACTTTCCCTTTTTTAAAGAATTTCTCTTCTTCCTGTTTTCAAGAAACTTCACATTTTTCTCGATTTTTCACTTAAATGCGAACTGAATTAATATAATACAACTATTTTGTTGAAAATTCGTTTTTTTTCAGTTGAACATTAATTTTATTAACTGGAAATTTAACTAATCCATTTTTGGCCGAAAATGTATTGTTTTTATTTGCAAATTCAACTGTTAAATTTTCATCGTAAATTCATATTTTATCGTCAAAAATTCAACTACTTGGTTGAATGTTAAACTACTTTCTTAAAAATTGATTTCATTGGCTTAAGATTAAACTATTTTGTTCAAAATTATTTTTCATTTATTTTTTTAAATACATTTTTTGAACTGGGAATTGAACTATTACACTTTTTGTTAAAAATTAATCGTTTTTCGTTTGAAAATAAATTTTTTTGAAAATTCAAATGTCTTATAGAAAATTCATCTTTGAGGCTTAAAAATTGAACTGCTTTGGTTGAAAATTAGCCTTTCTGTATTACGAATTCCAATTCATCTATTTTGGTGTTTTGTTTTGAATACCAAGTATTGCATTTTTAGTTCAGAATTGAACTATTGTATTGCAAATTTAATTATTTTGTTCACAATTCTACTATTTTGTTGAAAATTAATTTTTGAAAATTCATCTTGGCGGGCTTAAAAGACAATTTTTTCTAAAGCATTCCACTTTTTAGATTTAAAACTCAACTCTTTGGTCGAACATTTAAGTGTTTTGTTAAAAATTTGTTTATCTTTGGTTGGAAATCAATTTTTTGAACTGCAAATTTAACTATTTCATTTGTGGTTAAAAATTGATAGTTTTTAGTTTAAAATGAACAATTTTGTTGAAAATTCCTATTTTTGGGTAGAAGAATTAACAGTTTTGTAAAAAATTCGCCTGGTTGGTTTGAAATTTCAAGAATTTGGTAGGCATTTTGCTCTCTTTTGAATGAAATTTTTTGTAAGTTGAAAATTCGACTATATGGTTGAAAATTAATCTTTTGGGATTTAAAATTCAACTCTTTTCTAAAAAATTCTACTTTTTAGTGGAAAATTAAGCTTTCTTTGTTTGAAATTTTGACTACTTTTTTAAAACTGCAATATATTTTGACTTAAAATCTTAAGAAGTTCATATTAAAACAAAACAAAAAGAAGAAGGAAAATACTTTTGAAGTAGCATGACGTAGTTTTTGAACAGACCCTTATGTTTTTGAGTTAAGTACAATTTTTGAAGTCCCTGGGCTTCAATTACATGAATTTTCGTTTTTTATCATGCAGTGAAACGTGGCATAATTTGGATCAACCCACCAATTTTTGGACGCATAATTATTCCTGTCCCATTAACATAGTTGTCAAATTGGTCATCAATTTGCTACCAATCAGATTAAGAGTATTCGCATCAGCTCTATAATTTACGCGGATGGCGGGTACAATCGTTCACTCTTCTAACACACAAATTTCCATGGTTGGCGGATGTAGCCACACATGGGACACCTGTTTAAATGTGTTGTTACAATAGGAAACTGTGGCCGTTTATACCAGGGTATAACGTTCATTACAGATTATTGTGTTTTGAATATCGCTTTGAATAATAATCATAAACGTTTATGACAACCGCTGCGATGATGATATGTGCTTGAAATTGTATCGTTATTAACTGATATGTTGTATGCTGTGCATTCAATATCGATACATTTGAGAATTGAATTGAAATACGGCATATTTTACACTTTTTCACATTTCTAAGTTGGGTAAACTAAATAATCGATAATTATCTCACCGTAAAATTCAATTATATTTATAATAGAATATAAATTCGATAGATGTAGCCGCATTCTTTATTGACCACTAGTAATTTGAGATTTTTTATTTTTTCTTCGGCTTTAGAAAAAAATGGTAATTATTATTCAATCTTCATCATTGATAGCTTATTTTGCTCTGAAAAATATTACCTACACTTATTTTTCGATTATTAATAATGAAAAAGCGGTTCAATTTGTATAAAATAAATTGTTCATTAAATAATCTATAGCTATCAACCTGGCTATTTTATTTCTAGCTCACTTTTAACTATGCAAATTCATCCAAATAAGATAAAATACGATTAACAGATAGAATTCGTAGATAAGATTTTAGACAATAAAATGAGCCATTAATGATGAAGAATGAATGAAAATTACGGCTTTTTTTCATCTAAAGTGAAACAAAATTGCTTAAATATTCAACTATTTTTTCTACGTTGTTCGTACATTTGTCTTTTACTTCTCTTTTACTTGATTTTATAAAACTGAAAGAAGTTCTATTCATTATTGCAACAAATTTTAGAAGAGAAACCCAAGTAAATAATAAATAATAGTCGAGGTCATAGTTATTTCTTTGAACGTAGTTATTTGCATATTACTCTTTTTTCTTACTTTTTACGTAATTTTACTCAAATTTTAATTTACAAACGCTCATTCTATTTCTTGAAAGGTTCTTCACAACTCTATTCCTCATGTTTTTATTAAATAATATTCAGGGATCATCTATTACTACCTAATGCTTTTTCGGAGGGAGGGGTATCAAAATCTTCCGAATCCTTACTTTTTTATTTCAATACAAAATTTCGACTATACAGTCGAGAGCCTAATATCAAAGTGCAATGATTTTATTATTGAAAATTATCTTTTCTTAATACAAATGTTGTAGTCGCTTGTTTATATTTCAATTAAAAATGATCTTATATTAATTAAACTAGATATCACATGAATGTTATCATAATAAATATCAATAAACTCCAACAATGAATTTATTTTAGACTTAATCATTAATTACAAAAATTTTGTACTGGAAGATATTATGAATTTAAAATACACAGAAGAGTGCTTTTTACAAAATAGAAAGCCGGGCAGTTCAGCAGCTTTAATTAAAGCTCAGCTATTTCATTATCTCTGAGCTCGCCATCTCTTTCAAATGCAGCGACAAAAGAATTAATTTAATATGAAATTTCAAATATACAGTATTCTCATTAGTTATTTTAATGAGAGATTTAAATCTCTCGATTGTTTTTCGAAAAAAATAAAAAAATTTTGTCAAAAAGGGAAACCTTTTTTTTTATGAAATATGTATAAAGTAACCATGCGTACGGTGTGCAACAATCAACTTTAACCGAAAGCTCCTATTATTATTATATTTATTGGATTTCGCTCAAAATTTCAAACTTTTATTGGACATTTTTTAGTTTCAGTATTTAAAATTATGCTGGCATTATTTAATTGCAAGCTAAGATAAACCGGTGAATAAAGTAATGTTTAAACAACTTTTTATGATGAAAGATTTTTTTTAATGTACAAAAACCTCTGTAGATTATACAGTTCTCGTTTTGGAACATAGTATAATAATTCTTTATCCAGTTTTTAAACATAAATAAGCATATCGTATTTATAATCCAAAAATTTAAGAAACAAATAACCGTGTTTAAGCTATTATCATGTTAACCAGCCCCTGAGTAATTAAAATTTCTGATTTAAGAATTATTTTTTGTTTGGATAATCAAAATTTCAAATTTGGTTAAAAGCGCTACTACAATTATCTTTTTTTCGCAAAATACGCGCATACTATGTAAGAATGATACTTTTCCAAACAAGTTTTAGTAATGTCTTATTTAGTTTAAATTTCGCTGAGGCTCACTGTGCGCACACATAAGTTGACGCCTGATAAAATTAAAAATTAAAATTAAAAAAATGGAAACATAAAAAAATATGTGACTTTTTCAGTGTAGTTCAATTATTTATTTACTTCAGGTAGCTACATAAAGTAATTGTAACTATTTTCTCCAATTAAAAGTAATTGGTAAGCGGTTCAAAGAACCTTTGAGATCGTTGAAGCGCGTTCCATGCGTTTTTCCTGTTCGTAATTATGAATATTTTTTATTTATAGTTGAAAAAGTGGGTAAGCCTTCGTCGTTAATTTTTGCACGTCCGTGTAACCTATTCTTCTTAAGAAAATGCCACAAAACGCGCAGTCCAACGAACTCTTTTTCCTTCCTGCCTTTTCCCAGTTCTTTTCAGTACTTTATAGAACCGCTTAAGGCACTCGCCGCTCAAGGAACTCCTTGGGAAACTTTTCTGCCACATCATGATGACATAATACGCCATGTCGTGCTCCCCATATACACGTCAAGTTTTTTTCTGACCTCTCATCATGAATCACGATTATCCTCCTCATTGTTACTAAGATGCGTTTAAGCTCAAGGAAGACTAGGTCAGACGACTCAGCGCCGCGCCGCGGCCGCCACACAGTGGGGTGAAATCAAAAACGAGGTTTGAAATGACATTTAGAGCTTAATATTATGCACCGATTTTAGATTCATTTTTTAAAAAATTGAGGATTAAATTTGTCAGAAAATGGTGACAGTAGATTTTTTTGTTCACTTGATTTTTATGTTAATGCAAACATAAAAATAGTGTCGACTTTTTGAATTTCATTTTTTATCTCCTAGAACAAATTTTTCTTATAGTTGCCGTCACTTAGATTCAATGCACAAACGTATAAAAGAGGAAAACATTTTTTCTTCTAGTCTTGTGGTTATTATATTATATAAACAAATTTATACATAAGGCGTTTTTAAATGAAAAGCAATCGTTTTTTCTTCTGACCATGCTAAAATTATATTGCCAACTATGTTTTCTAAAGCAATTTTTCTATGGATTAATATTTGTTTATTTCATAAACAAATTCACATTTTAGAGGTTTTTAAGAGAAAAAAAATCGTTTTTTCTTCAGGCCTTCCTGAAATTATATATTGCCAATTATTTTTTCTGAAGTGAGTTTGCTATGCATTAATATTTGTTTATTTTATAAACAAATTCGCATTTCAGGCGTTTTTAAGAGAAAAGAAATTGTTTTTTCTTCAGATCTAGCTGAAATTATATTGCCAATGATTTTTTCCGGAAACTTTAACAATCGAATTGTAAAAAAACTGAAAATAGTAGATTGCCGAAAATGTTGATTCCCGAAATTTTAGAAATTTTAAAACCCAACTCGTCAAGCTCCCGTAATTTTAAAATCAAAATTTTCAAATTCCCGAAAATAGTGAATTGCCGAAATTTCAAGTTCTGGAAAATATAGCAAATCGGCGAATTTTAAAATTCCCGCAAGGTAAATTATTGAATAGTTTTTATATTTCTGTAGGAATAATATTCTATTTGATATGAAGTATTTATTACGAAGTGTACCATTGAATTTTTTGTTCGGTAATTTGGAAATTCGGCAATTTACCCTTTTCGGGATTTTGATAATTCCGGAAATTTGAAAGTCGGATATTAAAATACCGGGAGATTTATAATTTGGTGAATTTAAAATGTCGGATTTTAAAATTTCGGAAATAAACATTTTCGTTAGTTTTATTATCTTTCGGGAATTTGAAATTTCGGGAATTTCCATTTATTAGAAAATTTCTGTTTCGGTAAATATTTTTTCGGTATGTTTCCACATTCGGAATTTTGAAAATTCGGCAAAATTAGGCTTTGGAGATATTCCTTTAATAAAAAGAAATATTTCTTTGCAGTGAATGTGAAAATGATTAGATGAAAGAAAATATTTATTTGAAGCTAAGAACCACATCCAAAAGTGATTAAGGAAACTGTAGCAAATTTGCGAAATTTCAAATTCCGGAAATTAGTATATTTCTGATATTTTAAATTCCTAAAAATAGTAAATTACCGTATATTCAAATTAACCAAAAAATACAAAAAGGAGATTTTCAGTATACTTGAGAATAAATACCTCATATAAAATAAAAGATTTTCCCAACAAAACAAAACAAAATTTTTTTCTGTAATTTATTATTTTTAGAAATTTTTGAACTAATCAATTTACTATATTCGGGAATTGGAAAATTCGGCAATTTACTATTCTCAGGAACTTGAAAGTTCAGGTTTTTGAATTACGGGATTAAACATTTTCAATAGTTTTATATGCTTCTGGGAATTTTCATTTTTTTTTAAATTTTCTGTTCCGGCAATTATTTTGTCGGTTATAAAAATTTTTTCATTCTCTTAGAAATCTCTAAAGTTAGCAGATTTTTTTTTCTTATTAATAAAATATGACTCGCCACGTGTTGAATGATCTGACACCGTACTTTTAATATTTTTTTAACTTTTAAAAAATATATAAAAAAACATTTTCAGGGTATTTCCGGATGAAATATTTGTCAAGGTTGAATTAAATTTGATTATTTGAATTTGATTCAAAATTTCTCGAAGACACCATTTGCCACGTTTGCTGGACACATTTGTCACATGAATGTATTAAATTATTTTTTTATATCAACATTTTATTTTTAAAGTTTATGAGTAAGAAAAATATAACATTTATGTGCATGATGAAATTGAGGAAAATTCAAGATCTACAATCTAACTTTTTATTTAATCAAGACAGACGTATACAAGTACACAACCGTGTTTCAAAGTATATGTGACATCAGCACAAGTAACTTTATTATTAAATAACAGTTAAAATTGTATTTTTACAATTAATAAACAATTTTTACTTCAAAACTTGATACTTTAGAGGCTTTTTCATATTTTTCCACATACATATCTCTTAGAAATAAAAACGGTAAAAACCGGAATTTACAGGGTATTTAAATTAGTTCTTGCTAGAATCATCTTGTCAATTTTACGTTGGTCCCAGGATTGTTCTCCTACTAGAATAATTTGTATACATTTTCAAGATTTTGCATATTCGTACATAGAGACTAGAAACCTTCTTTGGTTCAAAATTCAACTATTTTATGTTTGATTTAACATTTATCTTCTTCAGTTGAAAATTCAACTATTTGGTTGAAAATTTCTGTATTTTCTTGAATCTTTGTCTTTTGTGCTACAATATTAATCTTTTTCATGACTAATTTACCTTTTCAGTTGGAAGTTTTTGTTTCTTTAGTTAAAAATTTAACTATTAGGTTACAAATTCCTTTAAAAATTCAAAATTTGGTTGAAATTTATGTATCTTAATAAAAATTAATCATTTTTGTTAATTTTTTTTTACTGAAAATTGAACTATTCCATTTTTGTCGAAAACTGATTTTTTTAGATATTTAATCTTCTTGATTGAAAATTCGTCTGCTTGGTTGAAAAATCTTTCTTGGTTCAAAACTCAACTCTTTTGCTGAAAATTTCTTCTTCTTGGTTTGAAAATGTCTCTTTTTAATATGAAAATTAGTCTGTTTTGATTAAGGATTCGAATAATTTGCTGAAAATTTGTATTTTTTGGTTTACTTCAAGTGTTTTTGATTCAAAATTAAAATAAATTTTGGTAGAAATATCAACGATTACACTTTTCGTTAAGAAATAATTTTTTTATCATCACCTTGGTTGAAAATACTCTTTTTCTTAATTGAAAAATAGTTATTTGAGCTGAAAAAATGTTATACTTCCAGTTTTAATTGAAAACTTATTTTGTTGAGCTGAAAACTTAACTATTTAGTTGAAAATTCATGTATTTTACGTATCTCTTACGTAATTTTTGCATGATCCCTTATAAAATTATGTGTGACCATTGTCACTAACAGGGTTTCAGATATATTTAGATACAATTTTTTTCTATTTTACGATAACAATATTGATCTTCTAGATGTAAGGTTGTTTTTATAGCTAAAAGAAAAATTTAGAACGCTCAGGGAATATGAAAAATTGGTCAGGGAAAAGTCAGGGTATTTCGAAATGTGGATTTGGTACCAACCCTAATATTAGGAATTTGATTACTGGACACCGCTAAATATGAATTTTGAAATATTTGATTAATTTTACTTTTTTCAAATTACACAATCCGCGTTGAAGAAAAGCGATAACAACACTTTCGAGATTTTCTTGACACATCTATTTTTCAGAAAAGGATTAGCATAGGTAAATTCGTCTTTTCATAACGAATCCAACGATTTAAAAAACTCATTTTTGATAGAAATGCAGTTTTACAGTTTCTTCATTAGGACGGCAGTATTGTTTCTTCGTCAGCAGTTCTCGAAAATCGCTGTAGATATGCTAATTGAGAACTAGTTATCTCAAGATTTAATTCTAATTCTTAATAATGATTAGCATAGGTAAATTCGTCTTTTCATACCAAATCAAACGATATAAAAACTGCATACTGCACATTTTTTCTGTACTTCTCTAAACGAGAAGAGAAAATAGGGGTGGAAAAAGCTTCTGCTGTGATTAACAAAAACGTTTTTTGCGAGAGACCCTCCAACTTTCGCGATTCAGAGTTAGTGACACTCGTTCTCTTTCTCTCTCGCGACATTGCAACGAAACTATGCGAATCCATTAATCATGACACTCTGCCCATCCCACGGAATTGTATGAAAAGTTCGTCACTCGTGACCCAGGATCCGTTGTTGGTAGCCAAAGGGGATAAAAATCTTTCGTCAAATCTGCCCTCCAGCCGACCCTCCTACACGTTTAGTAGCTTTGCACTTTTCTCGCACGCCCATGTTCTCCCGTGTCGATATACCTATAATGCCCCCAGGGAGGAGAAGAGCGAGGAAACGTAATTGAAAATGTAAAATGAGACATTTTATCGCATTGGAGTAATGAGGATTCCTAAAAGCTGAACTAAAATTCCTCGAAATTAAATGAGTGCACTTGAAAGAATTTTTTTCTTTTGCAAATTGAAAAATTTTCATTATTATTCATTTAATTGGTCAAATTAGAATACCTGCAACTTTTTTTGAATGCAAGGTCTTTAGTGAAGATTTGTTTGTTACAGACGCGTAAAAATATATTTTTTTTTATAATATCATCGTCTTAATTTGAACTAATTCAAATGTTAAGTTTTCTAAACTTGAAAGTATTCTATGTCGAAGTTTTACATTCGACGAGTTGAAAGTTTTGTCACTTAAAGTTCATATTTGGTAAAATAATCAGAAGTTTGCTGTGGATGCAATAATTAAGTAGGTAAGGAGGGGCAGCGCTGACCGGTGGGGCAAACGCGACTTTGCTTATAACATCGCTATTGTTTAACCATTTTAATTCTACTTTGCATGAAATAAATCTATTTTATTAAAGAGATAGGGTTACTTACTAAAATCTAGAAAATTGACGTTGTAAAAGAAAAATTATGCAGAAAACAGTTTTGACAACGAAAGAATGGAAGATTCGCTGGCAGAA
>JAABKJ010004280.1:0-24583 GCA_011634705.1 Andricus grossulariae
GTGTTCGTTAAAGCCAGAGGAGCTTTAACAAAAGAGAAGTCACAATCACCAAATTACAGTTGTCGATGATTTGACCCGTCTTTTTGGGTGGAAAATTGAACTATTTTAGTATAAAATTAACTTTTTGTTGAAAATTCATATTTTAGTGTTGAAAATTGAATTGAAATCTTTCTTGGTTGAAAATTCGACTATTTTTTTCAATTTATCTTTTTTCAATAAAAACCTAACTGTTTGGTTGAAAATTCGTCCTTTCTGGTTAATTCGAATATTTTTTATATAAAATCGAAATACGTTTTGGTTGAAATATCTACTAGTACATTATTTGTTGAAAATTAATTTTTTTGTTGAGAACTGAACTACTTTTTTTTTAAATCATTCTTTTTTTGAAGATTCATAATTTTGTTTGAAAGTGCATCTTTTTTACTTAAAGTTTTTTTTTGTCCAAAATTATTTCTTTAAATCAAAATTTATCTCTTTAGTTGAAAGTTAAACTGCTTTGTCAAAAATTTATTTCTGTATTAAAGATTCATATCTTCATTCGTTTTTTTATTCGAAATTAATTTTTTTTTAATGAAAATGTAATTTTTCCATTTTTGTTTAAAAATTGATCTTTTTTATTTAAAAATTCGACTATTTGTTGAAAAATGCATGCATTTCGTTGAAAAATCAGCTTTTTGGTAGATAATTTATCATCTTGGTAGAAAATTCGTCTGTTTCGTTCTAAAATTGATCTGTTTTACAAGAAATTTAATTTTTTGTTTGTTTAAAATATCAACTAAATATTACATTTTTGATTCAAAATTCATTTTTTTTTATAATTATTCAACTGTCTTCTAAAAAGCTCGTATTTTTGGCTTGAAAATTCAACTATTTGGTTGAAAATGCAACTGTTTTTGGTTGTAGATTAATATTTTTTTGTAAAAATTGGGTCATTTGTTTAAAAATTCATCTTTGTAAGTTATAAATCAACTCTTTGGTTAAAAGTTTAACTGCTTTGTTGAAAATTCGCCGGGTTTGCTATATAGTTTTAATATTTTGTTGTCAATGCAATTTTGTTGGCTAATGTTTGAACCTTTTTGTTTGAAAAATCAGCTACTTGGTTTTTAATTTATCTTTGTATGTAAAAAATTCCACAGTTTGTATACAAATTCAACTTTTTTTGTAGTATTCAATTAATTTTTTTGAATTTAAATAGTTTTTTAAAAAGTCCTCTTCTTTTGTCGATAAATTAGCTATTTGAATTCATATATTTGGATAGAAACTTCGTCCTTTTGGATTGAAAATTCATCCTTCATGATTAAGAGTTAATCTGTCTTCTAAAAGTTTGATTGTTTTGTTAAACATCTAATTGTTTTTCTTTGATAATTTGAAAAAAATAAAACTATGTTGTTAAAAAGTCACCTTGTTTGTCTGAAAGTTCAACTGTTTTGTTGAAAGTTCGTACTTTTAAATTGAAAATATCTTTTGTGGTAGAAAAATCATGTTTTTTTGGATGAAACAAATAAATAAATATGAAAAATTTTCATTTCAATCTCAAATTGTTTCATTCCGTTTATTAAGTATTCTCTAATCAAAATGTTACAAGATTAAAATGCTGGTCTTTGAATATTATTGGTCAGGGAAAATTAAAAATGTGTCAAGGAAAAATAAGAAAAAAGTCAAGGAATTTTGAAAATGAAGTTTTGCGACTATCCTGTAAAAGTTACTTGAGTTAATTAATTATGTATTTTAAACTCTATTTTTACAACAAAAATTGTATGAAAACTCTGCTGACTAGAATGAAGATAAAACCAATAAAAATCTATTTTTTATAGTGAAATCTATAACATCAATAAAATATTCAGAACTTTAAAAATTTGTTATTTAGCAAGACAAGTATAAAGATAAATACAAGGTTTTTGAATCATTTCATTTTATTTTACCGAAGTATGTTGCGAACTAATTGTAAAAAATTTTGATACTTAACTATAAAAAATGCAATGTTTCTCGTACTTATTTATAAAATTAATTTTACATTTCTTAAACATACCCATTTTTCAACACTTTCCAAGAGTTATTCAAATCTCAGTGTTCAACTTTAAAAATGAAAAATTATCCCATAAGGTTCAGTTTTAGCAGACTTTTCATAATTTCGCCCCTTTTTTACTTTTCGATCTCTATATATATAAAATTCCACTTTGAAATTCGTCACTTAGAAGGATTTGAACACTACAATTTTAATAATGTTGATTTGATTAAATTGAATTCTACATTTACAATTCTAGTTTTTCATTATTCTATAATGCACATAAATGTGATATTTTTCTGCATCTTTGCTTTTTTTAAATTCAATTTCTTAATAAGAATGAAGTAATTCTATCTGAAAATAGTCCAGCCATCATTGTAGGGAAACATCCTAAATATCAGTTGTTTTTTTTAATATCTCATTTCAAATGCATATTACATCGTGCAAACTTCACAGATATAAAACAGGGGAGAATAATCATCACAAAACTAAAAATAATAAAGTCTTCTAGCTATAATAGGTCCTGATATATATGGCTTGATAAAGTCTGCCCTTTTTTCTGTTTTTCTCGGATAAATGGTACTTTTTAGTTTTTCTAATAATTTTCATATTTCCCCACATCTGACATAAAAATTGTCTTCAGATGAATGGAAGTCGGCTTAATTTCTGGTAGATGGAAAAAAAGGTTATAGTCCTAAAAAGGTTCAAAGTTATGACTCTAGGAGAGGGCCTTTTTCCCTAATTTCGCTATATAATTCAAGTTTTTTATAAACAGCTCGTTCCCACTGCATCCCGAGATAAAAAATTATTCATAAAGAAAAGAAAGCGGATGAAATTTTTCACTTTTATATTAGCTTTTTCCGACGTAAAATTTTCTGCGGGTTGTTGGGGGGAATGAAGGCTTTTTATAACTTTTTGTTATTATCTTTTTAAAAAATACTGCAGAATCTCTGGATTTTTTTATTTGTGTGAAATCTCGCACGTTTGCAACCATAAGTATATATGATTATTATAATTTTTCCATACAGATTTTCAAAATGTTTTACGAAAAAACTGATGATCGTTCAATTTATTTACATCACAATTTTTCAAACGTAAAAATAATATATGAAATTAAAAAAATTTTATTTCATTTTTTCTACTAATTTTGTCTTCAGTGTAAGTAATATCTAGAAAATAAACTAGAGAAAGCTAATGCAGGTTTCAAATCGATGATGCTTTGCATGATAAAAAGTTTGCGGTAGTGAGCGCAGAACAGATATTTCCAGTGTGCCCAATATTTTTTAATCTTAAAGTATTTCATTGTCTTATGTATTGTTTTACAAAATTTCCGTCTTCATTTATCTTAGTTTCTGGCCTATTTACGTTTTTTTGTAGTTACGAATTTTATATTAATTAATTTACAATACAAAAGTTAACGCAGGAGGAACTATTTCGAAAACTTTTTAACGTTTTACTCATTATTACACAATTATGACGCGCATATTACAGTATTCCAATAAATTTTAATATAATCGTATTATTACTCGAGTATTAAGTACTTACAACAAAACGAATTAAGTGAACATTTCTTAGTGGGAAACAATCATTTTCTCTATTAAATCTTCTTGAGAATAATTTTTTTCACAACGAAATGTTCATTTGTGACATTTGTTCTTACTATTGATTATCAACAATAATAATGGTTGAACTTTCACTGAATTTTTCGTTACGATATCAATGCTCAAATACTATTGAAACAGAGTTAAATAACGAAAGTTTCCACGAATAAACGTTCCTTTGGAATATTTGTTTAATATATTTGCTACAAACAATTAAATATATTTCCTGCTATCAATTTTGCATGGTTGATGAGCATTTTTGAAATAGTTTTAATTGTGTTAGTGGGAAAGAGGAGATGAAAACTAGAGAAAAAATAAAAATTGAAATTTGTTGAAATAATTGTTTATAACAATAGCAATTATTGACGTATGATAACACAGGCCGACAAATTTTAAAGCTAGAGACCAGACCTAACATTTCCGAAGGATTTTGAAGCGCTGAATCCGAATCCGAGATCAAAATTGCTCCTGAAAAAAAATATCGTACCGTCAGCAATAGAGAATGCGTTGTATAAGTCTGAAAACCTCAGCGTTAATGGTTTAAAACGCTAAAATAAAAAATTTCAAATTACGATATTTTGGTGAAAAATAAAGATATCCCAATAAATCCAAGTAGGTTTGAAAGGGGGAGATTATTACTTTCAAATTCCATATTAGCTTTTGTGGTAGACATTTTTCTTCTTCCGTTACATAACCTCAAAAACAGCTAAAAAACGCGTTTTTTGCACTTTTAGGTTAGGATATCTTGAAAACCTGTCGTACAGGAGCAATTTTGAGCTCGGATTCGGAATAAGCGCATCAAAATCCTTCGGAAATGTTAGGTCTGGTCTCTGGCTTTAAAATTTGTAGGCCTGTGTAATTATCAACCAAATTGTCACACTTTAAAACAAAAAAGAAATAACTTCAACCAAAAACAGAATGTTCAACAAAACAGTTGAATTTTCAAACAAAAAAGACGAAACTTCAATCAAATAGTTGAATTTTTAACAGAAAAAATTAATGTTTGATGAAACAGTTGTATTTACAACCAAATAGTTTAATTTGCCACTAAAGAGATGAATTTTTAACAACATAGTTGAACTTTCAAACAAATAGTTTAATTTCCGAAATAAAAAAAGGAATTTTGTAGAAGATGAGTTTTAAACCCGAAAATCAAGAAAACCGTTAAACTTTTATCTAAAGAGTTGAATTTCCAACAAAATAATTACATTTTCAACTAAATATATGAATTTTAAAATAAAATGATGAATTTTCCAACCAGAAAGACGAATTTTCAACAAATAAAAATTTTTTAGTCCAGAAAGAAAAAAAAGTTTATCCAAATTGTTGAACTTTCAAGCCAAAAAAGCTAATTTTTAACCGAACAGTAGCATTTTCAACCAAAAGCAGGAAATTGTGAAAAGAAATTAATTTTGTACCAAAAAAGACGAATTTTCAACTAAAAACAAATTTTCAACCAAAAATGGAAATTACATTTTCAATTAAAAAAGTTAATTTTGAATCAAACAGATGAACCTTTAACCAAAAAATAAATTAAAAAATTTGTAAAAAAGTTGTTTTACTTTTGCAACTTTTAAATAGTTAACTTTGCAATAAAATAGATGAATTTTTAACTAAAATAATGAATTTTCAACTGGTATACAGAGATTTCAGTTTGAAAAAAAATTAATTTTCAACGAAATAGTTAATCTTGCAACCAAAATAATGAATCTTTAATTGGAATAGTTAAATTTTCAATTAAAAAGATTCATTTTCAACCCAAAAGAAATGAAACTTCAACTAAAGAGATGAATTTTCAACCAAAAAGTTGCATATTCATAAAAAAAAAGATGTAATTTCTACAAAAACAGATGAATTTTTGAACCGAAGAGGCGAATTTAAAAAAAAAAGTTGAATTTTCAACAAAACAGTTGAATTCTCCACCAAAAAAGATCACTTTTAAACAAACTTGGTGAATTTTCAACTATATAACAAAATTTTCAACTAAAAATATTATCTTCAGACGGAAGTAATTGCAAAAAAATAAATAGAAATAGAACTACAAGTCAAGTAAATGACTAACAAGAATATTATATCAGTGTGGCCGCAAAACTTCATTTTCAAAATTCCCTAGTTTTTCCCTGACCAATTTTTGATTTTCGCTGACCATGAATATTCAGAGACTAGAATTTTAATCTTGTAACATATTTCACATAGAATTCTTTGTAAACGGAATAAAACAATTTCAAATTTAAATTTAAGAATTTTTAGATTCCTGATTTTTCCATGATTTTCGGATTTTCCCTCGACTACGGCCACAATGGACAAAATATTTTATTGTAATAAACAATTAAACGTTAGGTATAACAATTTAAAGAAATATTAAAATTGTTTAAATTCCCGTAAACAAACTATTCTTCGCTGATATTTATATTCAATAAAATCTGTTTACAGTTGGTCAAACATGGAGACCGTTAAATTCGCAGACGACTCTTAGTAAGTACGGTTGGTATTCTGCATGACTCGAATAAACTTTTTTCTTCCAGACGTATTTCAAAGTCGAAATGGACCGACGCCATTGCTTGTTCACTAGGGTGGTCCAGAAAATTTTTTTTTTCGAATTTTTATGGGCACACCCCAGAAATTTGTTAGAATCCACACAAAAATATATCCATTTTTATTTTTTTTTTCAATATATTTAGGGGTGCCACAAGCTCCATGAAGTTTAACATGTATTTCTCATAAGAAAAAAGACGTTTTTTTAAATATTATTCAGAATCCTCAATATTATCTCAATCGACTTGAAACTCAACAGTTCTCTTCACAATTAGCCATAGGATACGAATAAAATATTACTTTCCAAACACCAATAAAATAAGTCTGCTTTATAAGGTCCCAAAGAAACCCTATAAGTGAAAATATGGGGTTTGCAAGTTTTTCGCGGTAATTATGACTTTTTTTGCGGTTTTTTCAGTGAAAATTATTTCTGGCACATAAAGGACCATTTCATACTGATGATTAGATGTTCGCATACATTTTTTAAACAATCTATTATTGTTTTTAGCAATTTTCTCATAGAATGGAGTTAGAAAGACGCGGTTTTTTCACAAATTTTTCATTTGTTGTCCAATTCTCAATCAGAGGGAAGTTATCGTTTATCAATGCTAATAAGAGTGATTGTCGAAACAATTTATTATTAATGTTAATAATATTCTCTTAGAAAAACTCTATAAAACTGCAGTTTAACAAAAAAAATCATTTTTAGTCAAATTTTCAGTTAAGATATAAGTGAAGTAATTAATTAGATTGAAGAAAATTAATTATTTAAACAATTTATTATAATTGTTAATAATATTATATTTGAATAATGCTAGACAGACGCGGTTTTGTTTTTAATTTCTGGCTTTTCGTCCAATTTTCATTTGGAGTGAAGTAATATTGAATTCAAGTTAACAAAATAATTTTTGAACAATTTATTATCATTGTTAATAATATTCTCTTTTCTTAAATGGTAGAAAGTTGTGGTTTTTTCTGAAATTTTCAACTTTTTGTCTATTTTCATCAGGCGTGACTTAATAATTAATTAGATTTAGCAAAAATAATTGTTTAAACAAATTCTTATTTTTTATGACTATCTGAATGTATATCAATGCCTGATAGTTGCGGTTTTTCGGCAATTTTTACCTTTCTGTCCTTTTTTCACTTGGGGAGGTAATAATTAATTAAAGTTAACAAAAAAGTTTTTTTAACAATTCAATATTATTTATGACTATATTTTCTTAAATAAGTACTAGAAAGTGGCTGTTTTTTCTAAAATCTTTCACTTTGCTTCGTCTGCCTAATTACTAACAATTAATAAATAAACATTAGAGAAAACTATATTTTAAATAATCTCTTTCCTTTTTGTGAATACATTTTTCTGAAATAAAACAAGTGAGGGGGGGGGTGTTGATATTACAATATTTGCAATTCCAAGTATAAACAATATTAAATTATTTAAACAACTTTTTGGCTAACTTCAATTAATTACTACCTCACTAAGTGAATAAAATGACAGGAAGGTAAATATTGCCGAAAAACTATCAGGCACTGATATGAATTAAGGTAGTCATAAACAATAATAATTTGTTTAAACAATTATTTTTGCTAAATCTAATTAATTAATAAGTCACGCCTGATGAAAAATAGACAAACAGTTTAAAATTTCAGGAAAAAACCCCAACATTCTACCAATTAAGCAAAAATAATATTATTAACAATAATAATGAATTTGTTAAACAATTATTTTGTTAACTTGAATTCATTATTACTTCACTCCAATTAAAAATTGGACAAAAAGCCAGAAATCTCAGAAAAAACCGCAACTTTCTAGCATTATTCAAATATAATATTAATAATAGTAATGAAAAATTGTTTGAAAAATTAATTTTCTCGACTCTAGTTAATTATTTAACTTATCTTAATCGAAAATTTGACTAGAAGTGCAGTTTTTGTTCAAACTGCAATTTTGTAGCATTTTTCTATGAGAAAATTGCTAAAAACAATAATAAATTGTTTAAAAAATGTATGCGAACATCAAATCATCAGTATGAAATGATCTTTTATGTTCCAGAAATAATTTTCACTGAAAAAACCGCAAAAAAGGTCATAATTAGCGCGAAAAACTCGCAAAACCCATTTTTTTACTTATGGGGTTTCTTTGGGACCCTATAAAACAGACTTATGTTGTTGATATTCAAAAAGTGATGTTTTATTCGTATTCTACGGCTAATTGTGAAGAGAAGTGTTGAGTTTCAACTCGATTGAGATAATATTGAGGATTCTGAATAAGATTTACATATACTTCTTTTTTTCTTATGGGAAATACGTGTTAAACTTCATGGGGCTTGCGGCACCTCTAAATATCATTATTTTTTTTCAAATAAAAATGGATTTATTTTTGTGTAGATTCGTACAAATTTCTGGGATGTCCTCATAAAAATTCATGAAAAAAATTTTCCAATGTATTTTTGGACCACCCTATTGTTCACAGCAAATTCCTAATTAAGTTTGATTCTCTGTACACAATTTGTCTATTAGTTGTGCAGAATGATTTTATTTGAACTAAGTAAAAAAATCTCTTTGTTCTTAAAAAAAGACAAATCTCCGATTATTTTCATTTTCATCTTAAAATATTCGTGGGATGCCATGTTACCATACAAAATCAAAAAATCCCATTTACCTGGAACTTTCATTTAAACTTGGTTCAGCTGCACCGTGCTCATTAACATCAATTCTGAGAATTCTACTAAACTAACATTGGATTCTTTAAATGCTTTGAATTTGATTGGATTCAGACAAAAGTTGATAAATTTTTAATCGTGATATCGATATTTGGAAACACCCATATTCAACAAAAGTTTATAATTCTACAGAATTTAAAGTGTTTTTAGCAGAAATCAATGGAATCCAACAAAATTCCTCAATTATGAGGATTGAATTTCATTAGGAGTTTCATTAGCGAAAAAATGAAAGAGTTAGGGACCGCAACTTTTATTTTTCCGGGTGTGGAATTCCACAGCCAGTTGGCTCGCGAGTGTGGAGAAATAAATTATTTGATTAATAAGTGCCCCGCAAAAAATAATGTTCAATAAAATATGATTAGAACTAAACTTGTATGGAAATTATAGTGAAGTTCTTACATGTACAGTTTTTGATAGTGAACAATAATAAAAAATTAGAAATTAGAAAAAGTCTGTTGCTCAATTTAGAATTTTTTGATAATGTGCAAAAAACTTGTTTTTAAGGATTAAGTTAAGTATACTTTTTTTTGGAAAAACCTGAAATTTCTTCAACTCAAAACAAAGAAACAGGCAATTATTCTGCTTTCATGGAAAAAATTGTTGTAGTTTTTAAAACGTTTCAAAATCGCAAAATTCCTAAATCACGAACAAATTTTTTTCTCCGAAAAAGCAAAATGATAACATGTTTCTTGGGTTCAAGCTGAAGAAATTTAAGGTTTTATGGTACATATTTAACTTTTTCCAAAATGTGTGCATATGACTCAATGTAAGAAAAACATGTTTTTTTCACATTTTTCAAAAACTGACAAGTTAGCAGCGTTATTTCTCGAAATCTTGAAACTCAGTTTTCTCAAAAGGTACCATAGTGTTTTTTTTATAATGGTGCATTTATCCCAGAAGAGTTTATATTGTACCCGGGCCTCGGAGGAGAGAACGTTGGATTTTTTTTACGAAAAATGAAAATTCATATTTTTTTTGCAATAACGAGATGAGATACGAAAGAACTAAAAAACAGCAAAGTTGTTCCACTTGAAAACTTCAAAAAAGAAAGTTTGTGAACAGTTTTCTCTATCTTGCGTCATTTTTTCATTTGTTCGCTAAAATGTTAAAAAAAGTTGGTTATAAGTCGGCTTGAATTGTATTTTTCTTAAAGCAATAAAATGTTCTAATATTTTGTAAAAAAATTTAATTTGTAAATCTACAAGTTGAAAAATTTGAGAATAGTGAATGTAATGGAATAAAGAAATATCATAAATGAACCTTTGGTACTAATTGTAAGACTAAAAATTGTAGTAATTGGAATTCCCCGTCAAAATCGAGTCTGAAACGTCAGTTGCATTGTTAATTATTTTGAGAGCCAGAGGTTCCAAAGTCCTGACATCTTTGAAGAATTGAAGTGCGTGTAATGTTTACTACCGGAAGTACTGAATAAACGTCTTCTCGGAAGGCTTTCGCGAAGTTCAAGCAGATGCCTGAGGCCTCACGTTTTCTTGAAACAATACACGTCATTACAATCGCGAAGCGTTTTCCAAACTTGAGTGTGATTCTGCACGTATGCCCACGTCACCTCCAGTCTAGAAGTATGATGATGATCAGCGTGTAATGCAAACCAACTGAGATAAAATTACTATCTAAGGTCATTTTTCATTTAATCAATAGCAGTCATAATAGAAAAATAGCCATATGATTAAATGCAACAAAATTCCAAAGAGAAATCGACTTGAAGAAAATAGTTTAAGTTGTAATTGTTTATTTAACTTTAGTAATTAAATTTTATATTGTTTCTTTCACTTTGGAAAAAATTTTAATTTTAATTCCATGTTTATCACTGATAGCTTATTTTGTTCATTAAAATGTTACCCACAATTCCGTTTGGATGATTCTTCTTAAAATACAGTTTAATTTACATGGAACAACTTTTTGATAAACTAATTGAATAATATCACGGTGAGCTTGAATCGAGTTCAACTCAAAAGGGCTCGCACTTCTGGGGCCGTTCATAAATTACCTAAATTCTTGGGGGGGGGGGGCGATTTTTCTATGATGTCTTACGGAGGGAGGGGGTAATAAAAACATTCCTCGTGTGAAATATTTTCAAGTCTGCGAATCACGAACTAGTAATACACTGGGAATTCCATTTAAGGACCTTCCATTTAAGTCGTTCCTTGAATTTCAGCCTCGGCGGTTTCGAGATGAGAGGAACCGCAGGGCCGAAAGAGTGCCTGTGCTTAGTCAATCGTTAAAAACAGCAAGAGAGCCGCACTCAGCGCATTAGTTGCATCAGGTTGCGTCATGCGTTCAAATCCAACAGAAATTATTCAACCGACCCTGCCTTTTACGTTCGGAGCGAGCGAATACTGTGTTCGATTTAAGTGAAGGCCATTTAGGACCATGCCCGAAAACGCACTTAAATGGGATTCCCAGTGTCGATGAATAAACAAATAAGGTGTCATCCACAAACTACGTGAGGTGTTTTTATGAAATTGTCACCCTCCCCCCCCTCTCCCTTTAAGATAAAGTGAGATACGCTCCGACCCCCGCAAAATCTTACCAAGATTTTGTAAACTTAAGGAACGAACATACATATAAAATGTAAACTCTGTTAATTAAATAATCGTGAAAACTTAATGAAATTAGTTTAAGAAAATAAAGTGTATTAATAACAATAAGTACTTAGTTTTAAAAACATACAATTTTATAATTTCTTCAGGGCCTAAAAGTATGTAATTCAAAATCAAAAAGTGTGCAATAAAAACTTAACTTTATTTTCTCAGCATAATTTCCAGTTTAAAAACCTGATATTTTGAAAGTATTAAAAATGAACTTAAACTTTTCTTCAAAATAATATTCTTTAGTCTATAAATTATCAAAATTTCCATTTATTTATCCAAGTCTTTCGCCTTTTTCTCCTTTATCCATTTAAATGTGAACTGAATTAATAGAACCCAATAAGAAAATATATCTATATTTGTTTGAAAGTTTGAACTACTTTTTTAAAAATTAAATGTTTTGGTTGAAGATTCATAATTTCAGTTAAAAATTCAACTCTTTGGTTGAAAACTAATTGTTTTAACTGAAAATTTAACTATTTGGTTCAAAATACAACTGTTTGTTTGAAAATTAACTTTTTCGTGGAAAATTCATATTTTCAGTTTGAAAATTATACTACTTGGTAAAAAATTGATGTATTTTGTTGAAAACGTGTCCCTTTCGGTAGAAACCTTAGCGTCTTAGTTGAAAATTCAACTATTACATTTTTGTTGAATTTTTTTTGTTTTTTTTTGAAAATTGAACTACTTTATTAATTTATGAGAAACAGTAAAATTTCACCAAACCCACTTTCTCCAAATCGTCTTTCTTTATTTTTGGATGGCCCCTAAATGAATTCACGAACAGAGTTTAGTGCCTTATAAGAAAAAAAAATGAAACTTTTCTAGTACTTTTCCTTGTATCAATCAGTCAAAGTTTACTGAATTTAAGACCAACAATTGTAGGGTAATAACAATTTTAGGCCTTCTGTTTTACTGTCAAGAATACATATTAATTTTTCGTGATTGTTCTCAATCCACGAACTATATATAGAAAACATTTTTAAATGAATGCGAATGTGACTCAGCTTCAATCGAAGATTTATATAGGTATATGATAGATAAAATTTAAAAATACTCTACACGCGATGTCGAAAAGTTATGAAATTCTCATTTCAAAGAGAAATTTTATTGTAGATTCTTGGAATCTGCGCCATTGATGATCCAACGCAATTGACGCAGTGTCACGAGACTTCACAATTTACGGTATTTCGAAAGTATTAATATTATAGCAGATATTTTCGAACGTTACCACTTAAATGCGTTGGCGGTATCCGTATATAGTTTTTTCGCTTGATCGACGCCTTACGAGTTCTCTGAATTTTTAATTTTATTAATTCAAAAAGTAGCAACAATGGGAATACCATTTGAATTCTCCTTTTGCATAAACTGAATTATGACTTGCAAATTAGGAAAATATCTATTTCCTATCCCATTATTTAATTTTGATTTTGATTTTTTTCGAAGTCAAACCTTTTCTATTTCAATTCTTTTAATTGGTAAGTATTTGTAATGAAGAAACTTATATACTCTTTCATACTGTACGATTAAAATTTTTAATAAATTACTCAAATTTGTAATACTTGAATTTCCAGTTACTCGACTTAAAACGCTTTCAACTTAAAATTACGGCTTTCAAATTAAAATAGTACGATATTAACAGTTTTAAATTTCAAAGCATATATACTTTGAAATTATAGAATTTTGAATTTTTTGAAATTGTATAAATTCTAATGTTTCAATGTGGAATATTTTAAGATATTTTTCAATGTTTAGGCTATTAAATTAAGATTTTTGGGTTTTCAGTGCTTTATGTAAAATAATGACAATTTTATAATTCTAATTTGAAATTATTTGCAACTAAAAAAGAAATGTGGAAAAAGTAAAAAGACCTATTTCCATAATAACCAAAAATGATGATTTGCCAGATAGCGTTGCAAATTTACAAAATTTTATGGTTTTCAGAACATTTAAAAAAAATTACATTTGCGGCTTGTCCAGATCATTTATAAAAACTCCATAATTTTTTATGAAATCGTATGAATTCGTATGTATTTTGCAGATTAAAACAGTAAATGATATTGCAGACCATTTTTCTATTAAATGTAATTGAAAACTGAGATTTGTTTTATAGGTTAATAAGAAGCATTATAATTTTATTCCCAAATGAATTACTGTGTGAGAAGCTTGTCAATCGGAAGGATTTATGCTTTGTAACGCCAATGAGCATGATAAAAATTATATAACCATATCTCCAGGAGAAGCTCGAAAAAATGTGTAGATAATGATAAAATCCCGAAAACAGTTTCTTTCACAAACCATGACGACTGATTCAGGCGCAGTGAACCGCGAGATAACGCGATAGAGAGTTAATTATAGATCACGAATTCTAAATAAATTATGGTCTGCATGATTGGTATGAAAAAACGATGCAAACACGCTCATTAATTACGTAAAGTTAACTTTTACGTAATTAATGGTCGAAGAAAATACTTCTGATCTTTGGATTTAACAATCTGTAATAATGTGATTATGAATCATAATGCGCTAATTTCTAGTCTATAAGTGCTTATTCTCGAGAATAAGCTTGAAAATCTAGGAACTTTTTCACCATAACTTATATTTCATTCTTCATTTATAAATTTCAGTCTTTTTAACACTCTACTGGCCCTTAACTTTTAAAAATCTACCAGATTATAGTTCAATATTTATTACTTTTTTGTAGACTTTTATAGACTTTTGCAGAACATTTGCAGACTTGACTGAAGTTTAAGAAAAATTTTTTCTGGTCTTTCAGATTGGGATACTTTCCTATTAAAATGCAGTCGTTTTTTTATCAAAATTTAATTTAAAGTTTTTTCAATTTGAAATATTTCCAATAACTGAACAATTAATAGCTAAAATTTTAATTGTTGCTGAAAGCCACCAAATTGGAGGAAAATTGTTCAATTACATGAAATTTCAATTTCCACTTATTTTTAATAACTATTAAATTTAAAATATTAAAGAATAAACTCTTTTATTATAAGAATACTTTGAAAATAATGATAGTTCAAACAGAAAAATACTGAAAAATCAAATCAATAAAATTAAAATAAACATTGGAGGCTGAATTTAATTACGGTTTCGGCCATTTATTGCAGTAGCCTTGAAACTAAATCCAGCCTGTGCGAACGTAAACAGGCAGTGGCGTCTGAATCATATCCTAATATTACGCAATATACGTCCGTGAGTACCCGTGCACTTCTCCTTTGTCCCTACGCTGCTGGTGGTTCACGCGTGGGTAAACACCCTCTGTCGACTCCGAGGACTCAGCCTGAAACCGTCGCGGCAGCAATTCTCGGAATTAGTAAATCCGCCCTGTTTAAGTCCAGCCTCCAGTGTATTTGAATAGAGAATTTTTTGTTTTTGAAACAGCGAACTGTAACATCCTTTCAATGATGTTTACATCTTAAAATTACATAGCTATGTGACGTGATAAGTTTCAGGTGTCATACAAAATCGAAAATTTAAGTCAAAATTTTTGGTTTTTAAGAAATTCGAAGAAATGAAATAAGTTTTAATCCAGTTTAAAAATGTATACCAGTTTAAAAACTAGTTCTGCTATTAATTCCACATATTTTCATTTCAAATATGCTCTTATAATATGTTTAATTGCAAGGTGAACTGTTAAATCAATTATAAATTTCAAACCTTTGTCCGAATTAATCCTATTTCATTAGCACCATATTCAGAGTCCCAACATTCTTAATTCAGTTAATTATAATAAATACTTATGTAATACTTATAATAAATACTTATATAATACTTATAATAAAATCTACTGTAAATCCCTGCTTTAACAATTTTACAAACATAGTTGGTTCGTTTCTAACAATATTTGTAGCTAGATCAAGGATAAACATTACTGGGTTAGCTATAATTTTTTCTCCGTGTAAGAAACAAAATGAAACATTTTAATAATAATCAGCTGTTCACAAGTCACATTTTAAAAATGTCATATTGTGGCAATTCCCATGCAGAATTTATATATTCTTTAAAAATAAGTTAATTTTTTGAGCTACACGATAAAATTCGAGTTGCTTTATTATCATTATATAGAATAACTTATTTCTAAGGTTAAGACGGGAAGGATGAAGTAATTAAAAGTAACGCATTAAAAAAATAATTATTCTAACACTCTATAAGTTAGACTTTTTATGAAGACGCGATTTAAAAAGGAAATTGTGCCTGAATTTAAATATTTCTCACATAAAAAGATAAAAAAATGTTTATATTTTACAGATTTTTCTGTACACAGTAAACCCCAGAGATATTTTTTGTATAAAAACATTGCAAACAACTGACAGCTATAATTATCCGACGTCGGAAAATTTGTATCAGGAGGCGGATTCACAACTACAGTCACAACTTTATATATAGTTGTTAATTGTTTGAAAGGTTTTTTATCCAATTTCAGATAAAAAATATCTCTGGGATTTACTGTGCATCTTTCACCTCTGAAGCAAATCTGCAATTAATTAATTAAAAATTAATTAATTTTCGATGTTTCAATTGAGTGAAAATCATGTCATAATAGCTTAGAGTATATGTATAATGGTATTAAAATGATAGTCTCAATAAAAAAAAGTGAGAGGGAACCCTCTTATTCTGAGACCACGATATGACAATATAGATTGTAGATGATTGCAAATGATGTAAGCGCGGAATGACTGGATTAAGATATTATTTTCGTTTAATTACGCATTTGAATTTATTTCTGATTACTGATCGGTTACTAGATTATAATTTGTTTTCGCCAATGACATAAAAGAACCTTAAATTAAATTATTCCTAAAATTGATTCGATGTCAGATCATCAAGTCGAAAATAAATAAAAAATTACTTCAGAAACGAAGATTTGATTTAAAAATGTCGAGCTTTTCTTCAACATTGCAAGTGATCGAAATTTCACATCATTTTACTTAACCGTACTCCTGCCATAAGTCAATTGATTCATTTTTATATGTGAAAGGTTTTTGCTTCACGCTTCTATCCCTTCGGTAAGTTTTCTTGTGGAAACGTTTCTGCTTGTGAACAAAAATTCATTTATGTCGAGATAAGTTTTAGTTTTTTTTTGTTGAAAAAATTTTTTAAAATGCTTTACAAATACGTACATTATCTTTTTAATAATTATTATAATATATGAGGGCGTCCGCATGAAAAGGGCCCTTATGGCCGGTTCTAGTTTAGGAGATATTCACGCTTTTCTAAGTTAAGGTCGAAATTATTATTTTCGGGTTTGAGTGGGGGATGATACTGGGACCTATGGTGAAGCAATTAGGACTATACTCATATCCAAAAATTAACCGGAAGTAGGTATATTTCATGTTCGAAGAAAAAATATAACACGTGTGCGTATGACATTCGCCACGTTAGATGCGTTTTTCTCGAAACATGATTTTTCGCAGATTCAACTAGAGACGCACGCCGAGCCGATAATTTCTTGGATCTAGCCTGATATTGCCCGTATTCGAGATATTTTTGCTGTCGAGATTTTTTGGTTTTAAATTGTTCAATCTCATCCCGTCCCAACTTGAATATGCAAGCAAGATCGGGCAAGATTCTCGATAATATTTACAGTTTGAGTTTGACATTTGGCGTAAATCTCAAAAATAAGGTAGCAGAATTTGAACATTATGGAAGTAGAATCACGTCGAATAAGGCCGAAAAGAACCATCGTCAATTTCGTGCTCAACAAAGTAATGATTTGATGTTAATTCAAGTAATTGGGTCTAATAATTTTCCAAAATCTAACCAATTCATTTATAAAACATTAGGTTAGAAAATTGTAAACAAATTTAAAACTCAAAAGGGTAGAAAATATAAAGGAAATAGTCTAATATTTCTCATAAGCACCAAAACCAGGAAACTAATATAAATCTTTTTAGACAGAAATTAAATTCATTTTAGCAACAAAATTATTTATAGCACAATAAAGCAATATTAAAATATATGGTAAATGTCCCAGTAATCGTGAAGATCCCAATAAACCGTGAGACTTAGTTATAATTCGAATATATTGTTAAAAAATATGTTAGAAGTAACATTCAATGATAAAAACATTTTATTTTTTAGCATTTTATAGCAGCGAATATCAAATTTCAATGTATTTAAATGAAATAAAAAGCAAGAAAATTGGCGTCACGAGTACTGGGACGTTTATCTTATTATTTTTCCAAAAATTCGTTATATTTTTCGTATAAATTTTATTTATATTCGAATAAATTTTTTTAGATTTTCTGTCCTAAGAATCTTAATTTTGTTTACAATTTTCCAACCTAATGGTCTTATAAATGAAGCGGTTAGTTTTTGTAAAATTATTTCACTTCAGTTAATATTACATTATTATTTTGATGACCACAAAGCTTCCAATAATCTTTTTCAGCCTTGTTTGTTTTCATGTGATTCCACTTCCATATTTTCCAAATTCTCATGCATAATTTTTAATATTTAGGGTCATGTATATGATTATGAATAATTACATGGGGAGGTGGTATTGTTTAAGTGATTACGTAATCATATGTTTTAATTCCTATTTTCATAAATCTCTTCTTTCTTTAATCTTTTTTAAATATTCCGCGCACACAGAAATTTTTTTTCCTAAAACGCTGATAGAGTGCGTACAAGTATGAGCATTAAAAAATGCCTCTAGAGCTGCTTTTCTTGTGAATACATCGTTTTATGCGTTTTCAAAATCTGTTCTACATTGACGTTACCAAAAAATGTCTTCAAGGAACGATTCGTTTCAAGAGCTGTGTAAAGTTTACAAAATCAGGTATCCTAATAAGTCTTAAAGATGAATACGTAATCAAGGGGGGGGGGGGTCAAATGATTATGGTTGATTACACGGGGAGGGGGGGTAAAAAATGGGTGAAAAATTGATTACGTAATATATGGATGGCCCCTTACGCGAAATGTCAAATTTTAAACATTATCGAGAATCTTACCCCATATTGCCCGTCTTCCGAGATTCTCGACCAAAATCACAAGATACGGGACAACTTCTCGCTGTAGTCCGTCCAGATAGTTCCCGAAATCGATGTTTTCTGGTCTCGTCCCGCCCGAATGCATCTCTAGTTCCAACTTCAACAATGCGCCAGTGACTCGTTTTTTACCTTAGACGATTCGTTTTGGACAAAAAATGCCGGGGAATCATCCGACTATATGCCCCTATACGTAACTCCATACCGGACATAAGGGCCCTTTTCATGCGGACGTCCACATATATAATTGTAGAGAATGTACTGTTTGCAAAAAAATGTTAATTTTGGCAATTTCTTCATTCACCATACTTTTGCAAATAACAGTATTTACATTTCTCTTGCACTTGTTGGTGCAAAGAATTATTTGAACTTTTTTGACTGCATTATTTTTCGCATGTATAAAAAATGTCCTTTTTAAGACTATTCTTGGAAGTTACACACGAAACTTTTGAGGTTTCTATACATTCGTAAAATTTATATATTCCATTTTTAATTTTTGCTCTTGCTGTTAAATGTTGGATCTCGTTTTACCATGTTAATGACAAAATCATTGTTTAAGTGAAAGTTTTAAAAATTGGTTAATTTACTTAATATTTGAAATTACTAATATTTTAGTTTCAAAAATTTTATTTCCACCTTTGTGTATACAAAAAAAAATTTGAGGAAAGATACACCTACTATAACTTATAACATGAGACTTAAATTATAAAATTCCTGAGTAAATCATTTGCTCTGTGATGAAGTTGCAAGCTTTCCAGAATATACGCAGGTGGATTGACAATGTGACTCCCAGCGTTAATCAGCGACTGTAATCTATGACGTGAGTAGGTATCATCTGAGGATTAGGAACCAAAGCTTTAAAGCTCAACATGTTGTCTCCACATATTCGACTTATTCATGGCTCTATTTTAACCATAGTAACATCGTCCAGCTGTATTAAATGGCAATAACCAGATGGGATCCATTCACTTCATTCATCTTTTTTTAATCTACAGTTTGCAATAAAATGCAGATTATGATTTCGAGATTAAACCTGAGAATAATGGCCCATCATTTAAACAAATAGCAAAAGCTAAGGCAGCCTATTTCAATACGTCGAGGCTCTTCCATTCAAGAAAAATAGATAAAACATAAAAATGATTTGCTTCACTTCACTAATTAGATCCATTCTTACGTATGGCTGAATAAGTTGGTTTGATATTGGCCGTCGGTCATGGAAAAGCTTAAAGAATTGGAAAGAGGCCTGACTTAGAGCATGCTTAAACATGTATAAGACGCCTGAATCAAACTTTACTCGGAGTTACCCTAATAAACAAGTTTATAATAAGGCCGATATAAGTAGAATTTACAATTTCATAATAAAGTTAACGCGAAACTGCATAGCCAATTCTAAAGTCATAGAAAACAATAGCCTGATTACAAACATGTATTATCCTAACCACGATTATTTAAAAAAAATGAGACACAAATGTGAAACGCCGCGGAAGCTTTTCCGCACCTAGACAGCCTAGGGTCATCAATAAATAGCAACACCGATAAGGAAATCTATTTTTCGACGAACGTACCTAGGATGGTGGTTGCATAAGATTGACTGGTGGTTAGATAAGGACTATAGAATCCAAAACTGAAAAGTCTCATATCATGTTTAGAATTATTCACTGCTAATTAACTGCAAATAGCCACCGTACAAAGAATAGATGTCTTCGATTATATGTAAGCGTTCAACTAGTAATTTAGAATGTTGAACATCCAACTGGATTAGAAATTTCAAACATAATAGAGCTAAGAATAGTTTTTGTACTCTCTATTCTAGTATTAACATTAAATAACAGTAGTTGATTCAAACCGAAACTTTAGCCAACAATCAATAAGTACGCAGATCGTAACTCATAACTGTAAAATCCACGAGCAATCCCTCTGTATGGGATCAAGTAGAATAACAATTATTATTTTAACGGGGTTTTACGTTATATTCTTATAATCACGTTAATGTACATAACTATCGAAGTTTTAAATAAAAAATGTTACAAACAAGAAATTAAGGTAATCGATTTGCGAACGTTAGTTGTAGCTTTATGCGTAGGTTTGAATCCCCCAGCGTACGAAATTTTAGTTGTTATATAAGTATTGTGACATACACCTACCGATTAAATATAATGATTATATCCAAAATATATCAACAATTCAACAGTGTACTTCGTTCATAATTATTTTTGAACATATTTTTTATAATTTATTCTAAAATCGTCAAAACACGGCCAAAAGTCCTAATTAAGTTTACCATATAAAATAAAAATTCTCAAAATTTCGTTCTAATGTAACCATAGTCAATAATGTAGTACGAAATACATCTTTCCGGCGGACTCCGATGGAGGCAGCACGTTACAGGCCTGTAACCACGGAAAGTTTACCACAGATTGGAGTAATCGGCTGACTATTACTCAGGCGCGCCAACCCGGGGAGGGGGGGGGCAGATCGGGTAGTCGCCTGACTGTTATAAGGGGGTGGGGATCATTGCGATTAGGTATTAGTTGTAAATAATTATAAATAGTGTATAGAAAGGGGGGAAAATGGGTAAATTATGTTAGGGAAGAAAGTAAAATAACACAGAAAAAAAGTTAAATTTACAGCGATTTCAGAGTAATCTTTACCTGCAACAAAAATTACATTCACGTGTTAAGATTTACCCACCACATGGGAACTGGTTACCATGTCAACTCTATTTAATCATGTTTTGTTTCGATGCGAAAAAATTCAACAGTTTAATGTCCCATATATTTTTGTCTGGAAATTTAAGAAAATCCATTTAAACTTTTTTCAGACTTTAATTAGGCAAACCATTTAGGTTTATATATTTTTAAATTATTATAAAACTTTCGAAGCATTGCAACATTTTTTTTTAATTTCAATTTCTTCACCCCTTATGCTTATGTTATTACGGAAGTTCTTGTAAATAATAGATAATAGTTTTTGCCCACAGAACTCACCCGTGAGGAAATCTTTGTTGCATTGGTACGAGTTGCATGTAAGGATCGAAATCTTCAAATTTGAAAGATTTCAACTGGAAAGTGTCGAAACTTGGATTGAACTGTCAAATTCTGACTCGTAAACCTGGAAAATGTCCAAATGTGACACTTCCAATTGGAAAATGTCAAAATTTGACACTTTCAATTGGAAAATGTCAAAATGTCACCCTTTCAAGTAGAATATGTTCTTATTTCGAACTTTTATTTTTTCGCTCATCAAAAATTTCGGTTGGGAAGGGGGGGGGGGGTCTATCTGAAAAAGTTTCGCCCGACCTATTTGAAAAAGGATTGGCGCCACAAGCTATTATCCATTCATACCCCCAGTTCTTTCTATGTATGTATGCCAGTGAGTCTTTAGTATTACTTTCCTGAAATATTAGTAATTGTTTATCATGAAATTTATGTACAAAACTGTGAACATCGGAAAATTAATAAACAAATTTGTTGAAAGCGGTTAGTACGTGAATGGGTGACCGCTTGGAAATACCGTTTGCTGTATTCATCTTTTCTTCTTGTAATTTTTCTCTCTTTCTGTACCTTATTTATTTAACTTTTAAGTCATCTTTGAAATACATTTTCAACGAAAAAAAAATATTTTTAAATTATTTGCATATAAAAGTTTGAGCAAACAAAAATTCCAAATTCGGCTCACAGATCATTAAAAAGTAAAGAAATCCGAAATCTGTCAAGAATTGCGTTGAAAAAATTATTTTTCATCATCCCTTCATCGAAAGATCGACTTTCAATGCCTGTAGAGCGAAGCGAAAATGGCCGAATGCAGCCGAGTTTTCTTTTCCTCCCTAGGGAGGAAAAGTGATGATGTAGCGCGATGAAAAGAAATAAAATGGCGCGTGATTGCTCGAAAGCAGAATCTCTCTATTGTGATGCGATCGCTCCCTCTCTCTTCCCATTTCCGTCATAATCGCACGAGCGCTGCAGCCAACTTCAAGTGACTACTCTAACCTCTTGTATATTGTCAAAATATTATAGTCTATTATTCTGAACAAAATTAATTCGGTTCGCGAACAAAGGAAAATCGATCTCCGATAAAGGTATGCTGAAAAATAGCGTGCACAGCTCGGGTCGAAAGGCTATATGATTGCAACCCTAGTTGTGCAATATACTATTGAACATCATTTTTTATTTCCTCCTACTGTGCGCAGTGGAGACAAACTTACAATTTTGTGAACAATTGGATTTTTTTATAATTTTAAATTATTGAATTTAATGCGGATATGGCATAAAATTGAAATATCAGTAAATGTCGGTAACATAAATTTCTAATTAAAAACATCCTTGCTCTTCCACTTGAATTGTTTTACGTTTTTTCGTTGCAAGCAATTCTTATAAATAGCTGAAAAATTCAATTAACCTCGGGTTATTTCGTTTTATCGGTTTATCAACGTATATAATAGTTATTTGTGATACAAGGACCCTAAGTGGCTCTTTTTCGGCCAAATATCAAAGTTGCAGTACGAGTCGGAGTCGAGGCGTAGCCGAGACGAGACGAATAATGTAATTTACACGAGGCAAAGTGCCACTTAGGGGCTTGTGACTGTCACACACTATTTTTAATCACCCCAGTCAATCATAAGTGCAAATGGGTTACATAGAGTCCTAATCTAAAAACCCGAAGGGGTCCAGAGATGGAGTCCGGTAAAGTGCGTGGGGTAAGTAGTTTATACTAAAATACCCTAAGTACCCTAAATACCCTAAGTTCCCTATAAGTAAACATGTTAAGGCCTATGCTAAAAAGTGATATTTTGGGTATCGTTCACAGTATCTAAAATCGTACTTATAATGGCGGTGTAATGCAAATTGTTTTATTTCAAAAATCGTAAAGCTTTTTAAAAATGCTAAATTTAACATGTGCAAAAAGAATTGTCTTGTGTCACGTCAGATATTATATTGTGCCTTCAGGTATATGCAACCGAGAAGCACTGAAAAGGTGAAGGTAACATATCTACAGGAGCCAATGTTTTAAAATTTACAACAATCCTTTAGTATATTATTATGTCACGTATTAACCACTGTCTCATGCATTTTTCCCCTCGAATTTACAATTTCTAAGTAAAATAAAGTAATTAAAATTTCGAATATTAGTAGGTTGTCTACTAGCAGAGGCTTATGATTGAATTATTTCATGTAACTTTATGTTATAAATTCAATGTTATTCAGAGTTAACTGTTTGTAAGATAAAAATTGAAAATATAAATCAATTTATGTTTCATCAAATGAACTCTGAATAACTTCACAGGAAAAAATTATATAAGCTGTCTATAGCATTAGCAGCAAATTACTTCACTCATTGACAAAACATAATTAAGAAAAGAATTGTATTTTTATTTGAGACTGCTTCGCAATGTATTACATAAATAGTCCGCTTTCTTAAATTTATGAATATTTTGTTTCTATAAATGAAAAAACTACTAGTGTCAAATTCCAGAAAAACGCTATTAATAAATTTTTAAACTATATTTTAATAGTGCAGCAATTCAGATTGCACAGTCAAAGAAACGGCTTTTATAAAACATCAATTTCGCACATTTTCAGAATTGTAATTTTCCACATTCATTTTTAAAGAGATTGCTTGTTTTTTCCCATAATGCCTTGATATCGACTCGACTTTCATAATTTAAACAAAAAATTCTGTGAGACTGTTGGAAAATTCATTAAAAACACATGACATTTACGTTTAGGATATGTGTATTTTAAGAATAAAAACACTATGGTTACAAAAAGTATAAAATCCGCTTCATTGCTTGGCTAGTATATGCACAATATTGTTTCTCTGTATTGACTCTACTGGATATTTATAAGATCACTGAATATGTGTGTGTATGTAAAAATTTACTTTATAATTATGTGTGTATATAACTGAATATCACTGTTTTTGAAAAATGCACGAAGTTCTGCCGAAACCGTTTACCCCCATGGGTGTCTAGCTTGACGGATCACTCAGAACTGAATGGGTCTTACTCCCTTCAGATCATTGATCCCTTAGAGCAGTGGTCGGCAAACTTTTTGCTCACTTTTCAGGTATGGTCAGGCTCGTCCCGGAATAATTTTTTCTACTA
>JAABKJ010004281.1:0-24580 GCA_011634705.1 Andricus grossulariae
TTTCGGGTTTCAATCGTGTGCAAAACTACGAATCTTGCCGACGTTTCGTGAACATTGCAGTTCACTTCTTCAGGGCTCTACGTTGCCTATGAATTTAAAAAAAAGACTTGATTGGCCAATCAACTTCGAGCAGTCCCCACTATGGGGCACTCTGGCCAATCATAGGCAACCTGGAGAATCTATACAAGAAGAACATAACCTGAAACTTCAGTTTCAGGTCAGCCCTGAAGAAGTGAACTGCAATGTTCGCGAAACGTCGGCAAGATTCATAGTTTTGCACACGATTGAAACCTGGGAGGCTCTAATACCCAAATAAAAAAATAGAGGGCTCATGGACTGTGCACCGGGATATCATTATTAGGAGTGCGACTGAAGTGTGTGGTACTGCGGTTGTAGGAAGAATCACTGGTGATGCTTGGTGGAATGATGAAATTCGCGTAGCCGTCAACGAAAAAAAGCAAGTGTATCTAAGAAAGTTGAACATTGCAGGCGTTAGTGATGATGAGAGAAATAGACTTGAAAATTATTATAGAGACAAAAACAGAAAAGTAAAAATACTAGTTAAAGAAATTAAGGGTAAAATCAATGCGGAAGCAGGAAAGCAAATGTGAATCGATTTTGAAAGAAGCAAGAAACTGTTTTGGAAATTGGAGTTGATCATTATGAAAAGAAGTAGTAGTACAAAGTTTGTCCGCATTAGAAATAGCAAGGATGAAATGGTGTATGACACAAATGGGATACTAGACGCTATGTGAGACTCTTTCAAGAAATTATTGAGAGGTGAATCTTTAGTCGAGGTTAGGAATATAATTAAGTACTTGAAGAATGGTAAGGCTGTTGGGGAAGATGGTGTCAGTGAGAAATAGAGAGGAACGCTCACAGCTCCTACCATTCCTGGGAGGTACAGAAATATATAAAAAATACGCATCCTATGAAAAAATATCCGTGATAAAAACTTTTTATTTTTGAGTGGGAAACGCGACTTTGAACAAATTTACCCCACCCCAACCTCCAGGAGGCAGGGGGCAACTTTGTAATTTCAAATGGGAACCCCAATTTTTGATCACAGATTCAGATTCTCCTTTATGAAATACGTAAGTTTTATTCGAAATTTTTTTTCTGATTCGTGACCCCCCTGCCTCCTGGAGCGGTGGGGGGGGGGGAGTAAATTTGTTCAAAGTCGCTTTTCTCAATCGAAAATAAAAAGTTTTTATAACGGATATTTTGTTCATAGGATGCGTATTTTTTTAGATATTTCGATGTCTCAAGTTAAAAGAAATACCCAGTGTATACATACAGGGTTTCCCAAAAGTCTTGGGACGGCTGAATAAGGTAAGATATTTTTCAGGAAGGTTAAGGTCATTCTTGAAGTAACTTTCAACGAGGACTTATATGGTGACCTTTATTTTGATCTTGGCCATGACCTTCACGGTCATTCCAAGGTCAAATTAATTTTTTTAAATGGGAACCCCTATTTTTGACCCGGGGAACTGAGAGAGTAGAAAATTTTACGTCCAGATATGACCTTGACAAATCGAAAATTTGTCGTGGAAAGGTCATGGCAAGGTCAAACAACGTAAGCAGGATGATTCGAATGGTATGCATTTTTAAAGAAAATGTCGATCTTTTGAATTGAAAATTCATCTTTTGATTTGAGAAGTCTACCACTATATTTTTGACCCAGAATTCATCTCTTTTGTTAAATATTCTTCTATTTGGTTAAAAATATAATTATTTTGTTGAAATTTAAACTATTTTCCTAAAAAGGCATCTTTTTGTCGACAATTCAACTGTTTTGTTGAACATTCGTCTATTTTGGTTGATAATTAATTCTTCTTAATTGAAAAGTCTACAATTAAATTTTGGGTCCAGAATGAATCTTTCTTGGTTAAAAATTCAACTATTTTATTGAACATTCTTCCATTTTGGAAAGATCGATCTTTTGAATTAAAAATTCGTTTAAATAGAAGGCATTTGGTCGAAAATGTAACTGTTTTGTTGAAAATTCGTTTATTTGGTCAGAAAGTTCCTCTTTTTCGATTGAAAGTTCATCTTTTGGTAGAAAATTCATGTTTTCTGGTTGAAAATTAATTCTTTTTAATTAAAAAGTCTACTATTATATTTTGGGTTCAGAAATGATCTTTTTTGGTTAAAAATTCAACTTTTTTGTTGAACATTCTTCTATTTTGGACCGAAAATTCGATCTTTTGAATTAAAAATTCATCTTTTAATTTAAAAAGTCTACTGTTATAGTTCCGACGCAGAATTCATCTCTTTTGGTAATATTTCTCCTATTTGCTTGAAAATATAATTATTTTATTGAAATTCATACTATTTTGTTGAAAATGTAAACATTTTGTTGAAAATTCTACTATTTTGTTAAAAGTTATCTTTTTTTGTCAACAATTTAACTGTTTTCTTGAAGATTCGTTTATTTGGACGGAAATTTCGTCCTTTTGGATTAAAAATTCATATTTTGGTAGAAAAGTCATGTTTTATGGTTGAGAATTAATTCTTCTTAATTGAAAAGTCTACAATTAAATTTTGGGTCTAGAATAAATCTTTCTTGGTCAAAAATTCAACTATTTTGTAGAACATTCTTCTATTTTGGACAGAAAGATGGATCTTTTGAATTAAAAATTCGTCTTTTAATTTGAAAATTATACTATTACATTTTGGATACAGAATTCATCTCTTTTGTTAAAAATTTTTCTGTTTGGTTGAAAGTTCAATTATTTTCTTGACATATAAACTATTTTCCTAAAAAGGCATCTTTTTTAGTCGAAAATGTAACTGTTTTGTTGAACATTCGTCTATTTGGCCAGAAAGTTCGTCTGTTTAGATTGAAAGTTCATCTTTTAGTAGAAAAGTCCACTATTATATTTTGGGCTCAGAATTAATCTTTTTTGGTTAAAAATTCAACTTTTTTGTTGAACATTTTTCTATTTTGGACCGAAAGTTCGATCTTTTGAATTAAAAATTCATCTTTTGATTTAAAAAGTCTAATATTATATTTCCGACGCAGAATTCATCTCTTTTGGTTCAAAATTCTTCTATTTGGTTAAAAATGTAATTATTTTTTGAAAATTAAAACTATTTTCTTGTAATTTCATCATTTTGTTGAAAATTCTACTATTTTGTTAAAAGTTAAATTTTTTGCTCGAAAATTCAAGTGCTTTCTTGAGCATTCGTATTTTTGGGTAAGAACATTCTTCCTTTTGGGTTGAAGATTCATTTTTTTGGTAGAAAACCTATTTTTTAAAATTTAAAATTCATCCTTCATGGTTCAGAGCTAATTATTTTAATTTTGAAAGGATATTTAATTGATATTCAAATCTTGATGTCGACAAAAAGTGTGACATGAGATCTTTTCTTTCTTTGGTACCGAAATGAAACTTTAAAAATTTTAAACCGTGCAATGTTAAATGTGAAAATTAAAAAGTATAAAAATTTTGAACCTTCTAAATGTAAAACTGTTTATTATTTAAGCATTTTGAAATCATAAAAAGTTTTAACTATCGATGAATTCAATTGGGACGTAAGTATTAAATTATGAAAGCTTGAGATCTTAATTGGAATTTAAATTATATTCCTGACATGATCGTTTTGAACTTGAAATTGTGCAGTTTTTACTTTTTTCAAATGAAATATGTAGTTTCATTTCTTATTAATTTCAATATCAATTAAACAGTTTCAATTGCAACCAAATAGTTGAACATTCAAACAAAAAAGATGCATTTTCAGCAAAAAGTTAAATTCAGAATTTTCATCAAAAAAGTTAAATTTTCGACCTACGAGGATGAACCTTCTACCAAATGATCTAATTTTTAAACAAAAAAGATTAAACTTCAACCAAACAGTTGAATTTTGGACCAAAAAAATATGACTTTTTACAACATAGTCGAATTTTCAACAAAATAATACAATTTCCAACAAAATAGTTGAATTTTTAACACAAAAGATTTTAATTCTAAACCAAAAATACGCTATCGTCAGAAATTGTCGGTACAATCAAAGAATGTGCTATTAAAAATCACTGCCGGCTTTGAAACGTGATAACTTGTTTAAAAATGGAGCGAGAAACTTTTTTTAAAACCCGCTAGAAAGCTTATTAAATTACGCGCCAGCTGAGCTCAAATAGAAATATTTTTAACCTTTTGAAGAGAATATGCCACGTAAGAAGTTTAAAAAGAATGCAAGGATTTCTCGAATTTTGTATGTCAACTTCAACTTGCGGCGTGACCTAGGAGAGTTGTAGCAAAAATCTCAAATTCATACCACACAATCTTTGAAGTCTTATCTTTCATTTAAGCCAATAAAACTTCAAAAATATTCAACGGTTCCCAAGATATTTCAATAAATGTTCAAACGTTTCTGCGTCGAGTCTCAGTCGGCGATTACCACAGATGGCTAGACTTGCTTGTTAAGACGGCTGACATTCGGCGCAGACACGCTTGGACATTTTTTCTACATCTTTCCTAGGCCATGCTATAAGCTGCAGTCGATACTTTCGCTGATCGTATCGACAATTTACAACGGTAGTGTATAATAGTAGACTTTTCAAATAAAAAGAATTAATTTTCAACCAAAAGAAGACGGTTTAAGAAAATAGTTTAAGCCTTATGTGCGCGATTCAACTCATTGAGAAGATATTCCCATATTTATACATTAAAAAATATTTTTTTTTTTCACAATGAAAAAATACGTCTTAAATGCGGTTAGTCGTGGGGAGCACCCGGGCACCCACTAGAGGAAAAATGATTTAGTCACCTGAAAATAAGTTTTAATATTAATAAATGTTTTAATGGGATAACACAGGTTAATAAATAAACAATTACATTAAGTTTTAGGATAATGTAAATGAATTTACTGCAAGCGCCGGGCGCTCCAAACGTGGGTGAACAAAAACGGCTAGCCTCCTGCACACTGAACTGAACTGTGCTACAAGACTTAGAAATAGCTTCAATATTTTTTATTTATGTTTATTTCATAAAGTAAATCGATTTTGGATGATTCGGTTCATGTCTGCACTCAAAAATTAGTCTAAACTAGAGGTGGGTACCCGTTTTTTTTTTTTTTTTTTTTTTTCTGTTCTGTTTGAAAAGGAGAATTGCGAAATGCTTTATGCACTGACCTAATTCGAACTTTATGGACGAATCCTCAAGGAACGGAGGTGAGTGTGGGACTTATCGAAGCCTTAACCACTAAAACGAACTCCCTTATACCTGCCAACCCATGTTTCTGGAATCCGCTTCCGCATTACTTCAGGAACATGGGTTATAGGCATTCTACGCAGTACCTCGGCGCCACCATGATTGCCCGCCTGGACTTCTTTAAGATTCCACCCCATTCACGTTGTCCGCATCATCATCAGTAGTGCGACTATGTCGCATAACGGGCTCGTCGGCCTTCGACATCATGGCTTAGTGGAAATATATCTATTGTGCAGTTGATCCTCCCTCTAGGGGTACCGGTCGTCCTCGTTAGAAGGGACAGAAGTATTTTTTCGGGCTCGCCGGCTTTCGACCCTGTTAGTTAGTCACTTATCCTGCAAAGAACTTCTTATATCTTTATCTGTTATTTCCAAGTCCTGCCCAAACATCATTGCTGATCGTTGCACAATCTCTCTTGTTCCTCTTTTTTCTTCTGTCGGAGGACAGACTCGACATACGATGCCACTGCATCCCAAGCTTCTTGGCTGCTCAACGTCACTGATACAGTCTTCTCAGGGGTAAGCACATCTCCAAGGATAGTCTCCAGGGCATATTTGTTGATCGCCCATCTGCCGCAATCATAGAATGTGTGTTCTACACTGTCAAACTCTGTGGGACAGTAGTCGAAATATTCATTCTCCTTTCTGTTCTGCCGATGTAGATAAGAGTTGAAGTGCCATTCCATTAGGGCACGGGCTCTCTCCTCAGCTCTGATTTTTGGACGATCTTCCTCCAATCGGCTTCGCTCATATGCTCCTTTCTCTCCTTGGCGAGGAGAAACATAGGGATTACTCCCGCCACAAACATTATTGCCGGTGCTGAAACGGTGCGATACGAACTTTCTATGCGCATGGCACAACGTCGCTGAACGGAGACTATTCGATTCTGATACTTCTTCACATCGAGTGCATCAGCCCAAATCTCTGCTCCGTAGAGAAGAATTAAATGAGCCACGCTCATCAGAACTTTCCTCTTGCTGGCTCTAGGGCCTTTTGTGTTAGGCATTAGCCTGGAGAGGTTCGCCACTGCAACGCTAGCTTTATCTGCTGCCTTCTGGATTTGCGGCTAGTGCATGAGCTTCTTGTCCACATGTTCTCCTAAATATCAGACGATTTTAGGAGCCACAACAGGCTCTCCTGATATCTCAAATCTCACTATGTCTTCATAGTGTCTCTGTCTCGTGAGCACTATCACTTCCATCTTGTTGGCAGACAATGAGAGCCCATTATCTTCCAGCCAAACGTTCACAAGATAGGTGACATTTGCTACTCTTTGTTGAGCTTGCACTGTATCCCTTGCCAATATTATGGCAGCAAGATCATCTGCAAAGCCAATGAATTTGGTCCAGTCAGGCAACGCAATTACCACACACCGTTGTATACCACGTTCCAGAGGTCTGTTCCGAGTGCAGACCCCTGGGGCACGCCTGCAGTGACGTTCCGACTGCTGGCCATCTGTGGTATAATACAATAGTTTCCTGTCGTCTAAGTAGACTCTGATCAACCTTCGCAGATACACCGGCACCCTGAATCGATGCTCAAGTGCATCCAGGATTTCAACCCACCTCGCTGAGTTGAAGGCGTTCTTCACATCGAGGGCGACCAGCACACAGGAGTTTTTCAATCTGTGATTACCCTGCCATGCCCTTTGAGTCACTGAGATGACTTCCCTAATTGCGCCAATAGTCGAGCGATTCGTGCCGAATCCATGTTGTTTCTCTGACAGCCCGCTTCATTCTTCTATGGCAATCCGTAACCGAGCCCATAAGAGTTTCTCGAAGATCTTTCCTGCGTTGTCCAACATGCAGAGCGGTCTGAATGATGACCTTATCCAGCAGAACCAATCTCCGCATCTTTCATCTCTTTGCAAATATGCCAGCTAGTAGACATGCATTATACATGTTCAGGAGTACGCATGGGTATTCGTTTCCAATTAATATAAGGATTTCAACAGGTACCCCGTCTGGACCCGGAGCCTTTCTGTTGCCCAATGAAGAGACCACACTGCGAAGTTCGTCGTTGGGATATAGCTGAACATCAGCTTTCACCATAGGTATCGGGGCACAAACTCTCCCCGGATGTTCTGGAAAGAGCGCGCCCACGATTGCCTCCATAGTCACGGGATCCCGTGGGGATTCTGGAGCTGCAGATCCAAGGCATCGAGTGACAATTTTGTATCCGCGTCCCCAGACGTCTTTGTCTCCTTCATCAAGAAGCGAAACCCATCCTTGCCTTTTGCTGATTTTTATGGCCTTCGTTAGTACCTTCTTGGCTGCAAGATAATTCTTTTCAGCCACACTAACGTCAGCGTGGCCCCTCTTACGTTGGGCCTTGCTGCGCTTCGCCAGTGCCTCTCTGCGGAGATCAGCAATTTCATCATTCCACCAATAGCTCTGCTCTGATTGCCGGTGCCTTGATCTTCTAGGCATTGACTTGTCACATACTTTCTTAATCAAACACATAGTCTGTTCAACCATGTTTTCAGCCTGTTTCCTCGATTTCTTGTTGTGACGCACCGCCTCGTCAGTGAGACCACCTGCTCTGGCCAGTGTCACAAGCACTGCCGAGCGACTGAGCTTTGCGACGTTCTACCCCCGGATCCTTACAGAGCCAGCATGGTTTTATCTTTCATCAGAGTTGGACCCAACCCAGAACTTGTTGTACTGATGGTCGCTTCCAGTGAGATCCTCGGGGATATGCCACCCATATAGTCTAAATGTTGAGACCGTACCCGTATTGAGAGTCGTTAGGTCCAAACTGGCCGTCATCTCTATCACCTTATCACCTCGGTTGCAGGTCCACGACATGCCCCATTCTAGTGCCTTCGCATTGAAGTTCCCAGGTACGATGACTTCTCCGTCGAACTCACGAATTCCATCCTCCAATCCATCAAGTTTTCTGCAGAACTCATCAATTTCCTCGTTGGGCGAGAGATACATACTTACGTAGGTGGTGTTTCCACTCCTGACCCAAACGTAGTCATCGCCCTTGTCTATCTTGGCCACTGGGAACATCGACGTATTTTTCATCCAAATTGCTGCCGTGCTATACCAACTGCGCCCACCGATACCGCAGTATTGCTCAGAGATAATGAGCAGATCAGCCCTGTATTCTCCCGCTAAGTCAGCAGATCAAAGGCAATTCTGCTCCTATGCAGGTTACCCTGGATGATAACCACCATTAGTGCTTATTACCACAACATTACTCTTTATAAACCGAGCACCTAGAGGATCCCGGGATATGGTCAGTGCTTGCATTGCTACCTATCCGCTCAGCGCATAGACAGCAATGAGGCTTCTCGTTGCAGGTCGGGGACAGATGCCGCTCCTTACTACAATTCCAACAAGTTTTTTGCTTGTCCTTCTCCTTGCAGGAAACCGCTACATGGCCAAAGACATGACAACGGAAGCACCGCGTAACTATAGTCCTGCGTCTTACTCGACAGCTAACACACCCAATTTGGATGTGCCCTGCCTCTCCCAGTTTCTTGGCAATGGTTTCATCGCATTCGATGAAAGCCATCCTGGTTTCCCATCGGCTTGGATTCGAGAGATTGATTTTCAACTCCCCCCCCCCCCTTCAGACCTGAGAAACTTATCTAAGGCCTCCCTCGGTACAAGCTGACGCACCTGCTCATTATCGCCAACAGCAGCTGTCAGAGCCTCGCTAAATTTAGCTTTTGCGTCCATACTTGCGCCCACTTCCACCAGTACATCTTCTGTCCAAGTCTCCCGTATGCTCTTGACAGTGGCCTCCATTACTTCAGGTCTAACTTTGCTGCGGACCAAATAGAGGAAATGCAAATAGAGAAAATGCACAAACGGATTCTTAGGTTACACATTTGACAGTCAGAAACACAAAACTTGGCTCATTTCTTTCTTACAATGTAGCTGTCAAAAATGCAAACTATAGGCGATCGAAGACCGAAGTTCAAACATGGATCCAATTCACCTCGGGCTTCCGGCCTCACTAGATCACGTCAGTTTCGTTCGACAATTGTCGGCGATTGTCGGCTGATGGCTGAGTCAAAGCTGAAGGCATATTGTGTGCGCGCAGTATACCTACTTATGTCCACGCGACGCAAACTTGAAAAGAATTGAGTGTCCATTCTTGTTTATCTCATGTCGGTCAATGTCGGTGGTGCAGAACTTTGGACACCGACCGAGTCGTGGATCTGCTCGTGATGCAGAGATTTTCATTATATACTCAGTTGTTTGCATAAAAAATTGATTTTTAGTTACAACGGTTTGTTCAGCTATCGCATATATGTAAGCCTACTTTGGGGACGGGAAGGTAGTGGTTATCAGACCACACCTCCTAATGCTATTCGCGGCGCAAAGACCGCCTTCCATTATACTTTAAAGGTAATGCATTAGCCAAGTATAACAGACTTAGTTACTTGCTATTTAATCAAAGTTACGTCATTAACCAGCGAAAAGGGACTTGTTTAATAAATTTTTCGATAATTTTTAGTATTGTATACCCGTATATCGAAGGATGTTTCCGACGAATAAATTATGTGGCATGGTTAGTTCCACACGCGACTTATATATACAGTATTTATTTCCACGTTGCTCATATCAAGCATCGTTTAGACAATAAGGACAGACTATAGAGATAATTTGAATGAATTCACGTCAATCTTTAACCCTACAAAGCCTAGGTTTTAATTGCAATACAGGATTCAATTAAAAAAAAAAAAAACTAATTATTTCACATCAACAATCATTGATTTTCCTCTAGTTAGGATGTCAGGATTTGAAAAGAAAAAGCTTATCGCAACATTCTGTTCGCAAAGTGATTTTTGACTGTAAGAAGTATCATTCTAAAACAAAGTAGTGAATTGATGGAAAATTCCGCACTATCCGGACGCTGATTACTAATAACATTTGACCCAATCGCTTACTTGTGCAAGAGAACATTTAAGTGATTTGTCTAAAGAAATAGGTCGGGAGGAATGTCACTCAAAATTAAATGTTCTGGACTAGCTAAATGGGACTTAATTAACAAATTTTGCGACAATTTTCGATATTGCACACCCTTATATTGAAGGGTCTTTTCCACGACGCTAAAATAAAGCATCGTATAAACTATAAACGTATACTCCAGAGAAAATATGAATAAATTTACTCCAATCTTCAGCGCTCCGATACTCATGGTTTGATTGCAAGCCAATATTTAATTGAAAACCCTAAATAATTCACATAAAAAATTATGGAGTTTTCTCTTAGTAGCATTTTTAGCGTGAAATTTCCGAAAAACTTGGCATATATTCCGAAACGGTAGGAAATATACCGTAAAAGTTAGGAGATTGCACGAATCTCCTACTGAAAAGGGGAAGGATTGAGGGCCGAAAGTCAAATCGAGGTCGCGTCTACATTATTCGAAAGATTATCGAATTTCATTCGCCATGTGTCACGGCTTTATTGTAAGTGGGGTCCGGTTCTGAAAAAATGAATTTTTGAAAATTATGGCTGCCGTCACTGATTCACCAGCGTCAGTCACGCGGCACGCCTCTCACCGAGCGGTAGCGGTGGCCTGGTCGTAGCGTTTCTGCTTGCGACTCCGCTGCTGTGGGGTTCGAATCTTTTGACTAGAAATTTTTTTTTACATAATTAAGAATCTTGAATAATAGTTCAATGAAATAAATTAATTGCTAGTAAATGATTAATTAATGATTATTACTATATTATTAATTGACGATTATTAATAAATTAATCTTTTCCCCGTGGTTTCAGAAATAACCGGAAAGTGACGAAAATTCTGCTCGTAAAACAAGAGTATTTATTTCATATATTATATAATAATATATCGTTGCATTTATTGACATGTGTGTTTGACTAATTTTTTCAACCTTCTTCATGTAATATTGAAAGTAGGCAATATTTTGATATGATTTAATTTGTGTTTCAAATAAAGGTTATAGCAGAAACGCTACAACCAGGCCACCGCCGCTCGACTTCGATTTGAATTTCGACCATCAGGCCTTCCCCTTGTGAGTAGCAAATTTTGCGCACAAAATAGCAGAAATTATTTCAAAAAACGATAGGCACAATAGTTGTCCGAGATGGATCGACTTTTCTAAAAAAAAAGTTTGCACTGTTACACATTTTTTGTCAGTTTTTCCTCTTCGATTACCACATTTATTTTTCCTAAAATATTGGATATTTTTCCACATTGATATGAAAAATTGCCTATATGGAGCAGGAATTTTTCCAACAAAGTCCTAATTATTACACAACTTTTAAACAGTATAACCACTTAGATTAGGACATTTATTTTACCAACAAAATTTGATATTTTCCACATTGACGTAAAATATTTCATTTGTGGATGAGTGAATTTTTCCAAAAAATTCGGAATTATTACAGATTTTAACACTTTAGTTTACTTTGGAGTACCTACTTCTAATAGACTCTAGGCGTAAGACCCGAAGACACCGCCTGAGAGGCGATCTATGCTCATTTAGGTTTAATGGTGTTTAAAGTTTAAAAAGATACTATCAGATAATATCTTAAATAAAAATATAAGATTAGATTAGATTTTCTTAGATTATATTTCTTAAGCCTTCTTGAAATAAATTCTGCATAAGTATATTAAAAGGTCCGATTTTCCTTTAGGTAATGTGTGGTATAGCTATTAGCTAGGCTGCTAGGGTGCATGAAGTTGAAATATTAAGTTAGTAATAAATTCGGTAATAAATCAACCAAAACATTTTCAAAGAATATATTGGGAGTGATGGATATTAAAAATTAATATTTTAATATTTAACTACACTCTCTAAATTTTTCTCAGTGAAATAGTGCAAAATCTTTTTTCATTGTTTTAGAAATCATTTCTACTAATTTCTAGTAGAAAACTATTCACAGTACTATTCACTAACTATTCACACTCGGCTTAGGTCCTACCTAGAATGTCTGCCGGCTTGCATTCGGTGATGAGAGGTCGAAGACTTCGAGAGAGAGGATTACTGCAGCCTCGAATTCGTGTATACGGGGTTTAAGGGGGCGAGAGAGGGGCGCGCAAGCTCAGCGGAGTTACGCAGTTCCCCCTGACTGTTCACATTATACAAATTCTTGAAACCGACTCACGGCCATCGAGACCATACACGATATGGGACATAAATCCAGAGTCGAGTGTATTTTTAAGTATGCATCTATTCTAAAATTATCAAAGCTGCAAATTCGATCAAGCCATCTGAGTTCATATATTTTATAACCCAAAGGTGGCCAGGGGTGACCCATCTGATGCTTATTCAGATTAGATCATCAGATGGGGAAAAACCCAAATTAACCAGTTTTGAGTAATCGCTATTTTATGGTTTATAATAGTAAGAAACTGAAAAATTTCAATACATGAAGATAACATAAATATTTAGATATATTGCGGTCAGTCACAAGAGCACAAAATTACATTCGCATATTATTTACGGTTTAAAAAGAATCCACAGCCATTGAAAAAAAACTTCAAATCAAAGAAAAAGCTATTTCAAAAGTTTAATATTATGTTATAAATTAAAATTAAAACGAATATAAATTAAATTAATGTTGGATTATTTTTATTATTATTTCAAGTAATTTATTTTCATCTCTTCTTAATATTATGTGATTAATAATAATTACTAATATTTCTCACTCTACTTTCCCACAGTGCAGCAAAAAGTCTTGGCAAATATTTTGAAACAGAGACTCAAGCTCTTCGATAGCCGAGAGTGATTATGAGGGATTAGGATGCGTGAGGTTAGGTTATAAATATGTTAGGTGAGCTAGTAGCTAGGTTTGGACCACGTCACGTTCCCGATTTTTAATAGCGCTAAGCATGCGATTAAACGTTTAGTGGTTGTGTATGTAGTGAAACCTAATGGTATATAAACAACATTTATTAAGTAATAATAATATTCAAAATATACATTTTTTCTCGTTGAAAAATATTTATTTGAAATATTTTCTAAAAGTTGAGAAAAAAATATCCAACTTTTTCGAACATATTTCCCACTGCGATTTGTGGAAAATCGCAGAATTTTTCGGAAATTTTTTGGAAATAGTGAACCACCTTAAAATCCTAACGTTCGGAAATTTTTCCTGCCAAAAATTGAAAAATATCCGAAAATCGTAGGCCAGCTAATAACTCTAACTTTAAGAAATTTCTCCGACCACATTTATGCATCAGGAATAATTTCCGAAAGTTAGGGTTATTAGCTGGCGCACGAATTTGGGAGATTTTTCCGAACATTTTTACACATAGTATAACAAGTACTAGCGCGCGCTCCGTGCGCGAGATAGCCCTTCCAATTCTCTGTTATATAATTATTCTTAATATTAAAAAAAAGAGAACTGAATTATTCAATACCCCTTCTTTGCCAACCTAGACTATCCTTCGTTTGCCCATGTAATTTTTTTTCTGTTTGTTTTCCAATGGAATCCCTCATATCCACAGGATATCTCGGGATAACCTTTATTTATATTTTTGTTTGGAACGTTTTATGGATATTCAAAACTTTCACATGAGATATTGAAATTTTTTAGATATATCACGTGGAAATTTTGAATATCCAAAAAATGCCCCAAAACATTCCAGGATATCTCGCCTTGTCTCTATATTTTTCAATTCCCTCATTCCAGCTGTGCCTGTCTATGTCAAAATTTTTCTGTCTCTGTTTCAATTTAATATTCTCGCCTATCTTTCCTAATGTTTATTAAACCCAGTCTGTATAATATCTCTCGTCTGTTCTCGTATATTGTCTTGATTTCCCGATAAAATATATAAATATATGCAAAATATAAAATCGCCCCCCCCCCAAGAACATTTTCTAAGTAGTGCTAAAGATGGCAAAACTGCGGCAAGTCTCTCCAGCTGCATCTCTCCGCCAAGAAAATTTTCTATATTCTTGTAAGGATGGCAAAACTGCGGCAAGCTTCCGGAGCGTTATGTCTCCCCCAAGAACATTTTCTAAGTAGTTCTAAAGATGACAAAACTGCGGCAAGTCTCTCCAGCGGCACCTCTCGACAAGAAAATTTTCTATATAGTTGTAAGGATGGCAAAACTACGGCAAGCCTCCCGAGCGGCATTTCTCCTCCACGAACATTTTCTAAGTAGTTCTAAAGATGGTAAAACTGCGGCGAGTCTCTCCAGCGGCATCTGTAGCCGAAAAAATTTCCTGAGCAGTTCTAAAGATAGCAAAACTGCGACAAATCTCCCAATCGGCATCTATCGCCCAAGAATAGTTTCTTATTTATAAAAATTTGAAAAAATGAGGCAAGCCTTCCCAGAGCTATTTACTATTCCATCTACACCATCACTTTCATATGATTTCAAGGTGAGTATTTATGTAAATACGTCAATTATTAGTTTTTAAAACTATAGTCTTCAGCAATCATATATTTACTTGTTCGTATATAAATTTTGTAGACAGCAGTAATAATAGAAAAAGCATCAGGAAGGGTGGGTTTGAGTGGTAAAAGTTTCTGCAAAACATATCTCCTTTTTTGCACATGGCACTTTTACTGAATAATAACATTTCAACTCAAATCCAATTTTAATATGGATTAATTTATACAGTGTCACTGTTCTGTATCATTTTTATGTTTATACCACATGAAGGTCAAGGCTTTAACAGTAGGTTTAATTTTTTGTAAATTTCTTTCTTGAGAGTAAGGAAGTGGAAGTAACCTTATATTTTTATTCAAAGAACTTTATGGTTCATTATTATTCCTTAAAGCACACATTAACACTGGAATGCTTCGAATGTCTATCTTATTTTGTTTTTCAGTAATAATAATTTACAAATAAATTAAAATATAGAAATTTTGAATTTTTATTTCTTTATATAGATTTCAATTTTCAAAAAACTTGTGGGTCGCAAAATTAAAATTTTTTTAAATTAGCTTAAAGCTTGGATTATAAACTTTGTTTTGATGATTTAATTTAATGGATTTGAATATGAAGTGTTCGATATTAAGCTATTGTATTACTTTTTGTTCATTAGACCGCATTGTCTCGTTGTCCTCGTTCTTGTGAAAAAGATACCGCTGGAGAGACTTGCCGCAGTTTTGCCATCTTTAGAACTACTCAGAAAATTGTCTTGCGCGATAGATGCTGCTGGGGAAACTTGCCGCAGTTTTGCTATCTGTAGAACTACTTACCAAGTGCTCTTGGGGGAGATTTTCCGCTCGGGAGCCTTGCCGCATTTTTTCCATCTTTACAACTACTTATAAAATTTTCTTGGGCGCTAGATGCCGCTAGAGAGACTTGCCGTAGTTTTGCCATTTCTAGAACTGCTCAGACAATTTTTTTGGCGAGAGATGCCGCTGCAGAAACTTGCCGCAGTTTTGCCATCTTTAGAAATACTTAGACAATGTTCTTGGGGCAGTGACGCCGCTAGGGAGGCTTGCTGCAGTTTTGCCATCGGTAAAACTACTTAGAAAATGCTCTTGGGGGAGAGATGCCGCTCGGAAGACTTGCCGTATTTTTTCCATCTTCAGAAATGCTCAGAAAATTTTCTTGGCGAGAGATGCCGCTGGAGAGACTTGCCGCAGTTTCGCCATCCTTATAACTACTTAGAAAATGTTCTTGGGGGAGAGATGCAGCTCGGGAGACTTGCCGCAGTTTTGCCACTTTGACGTGGTCTTGAAAATTTTTTCCGGATGAGAGATGCCACTGGGGAGACTTGCCGCGGGTAGGAGATGCCGCAGATGTAAAAATTAGTCCTTTAAGGCTTGCTACAGTTTTGCCATTTTAGTATGGACTCGAAAATTTTTGCTGGATGAGACATGCCGCCAGAGAGACAATAAGGCCTGGGAGACTCGCCGCAGTTTGCCATTTTTATTCAAACTTAAAATTTTTGTTGGAAAGGAGAGATGCCACGGAGAGATTTGCCACTGGTGAGAGGTGCCGCAAAAATGTCAATTTCACTGTGTAAAAATGCCGCGCGGGAGAGAAGCCACTAGGTAAATATGCCACAGTTGTGACTTACCGCAGGTGAGACATGACGCAGATGTGACATGCCGTAGATGTGACATGCCGCAGATGAGACATGCCGAAGATGTGACATGCTGCAGATATGACATGCCACAGGTTTGACATGCCTCAGGTGTGACTTGTCGCAGAGAGACTTGCCGCATGTGAGATGATATGGACCCACCTCTTACGTGGTGTGGTTAGTTCCACGCCCGACTTCTATATGTGTGTACTTCCTATATGAATGTTTACTCTCACGATGCTCATACCAAACATCGTATAAAATCAGGGTTTTTTTGAAAAACAGGATATAATTTAAAAATTCAATTAATTGATATTAACAATATGGAGTTTTCTCCTTTATTAGGGGTCAGGATACATAACGAGAAAGCCACATCATTAGAATATTTCAGAGTACATATTAATTCTCATGAATATGATATTCTTCAAGATTCTTATCGCAATGTGATTTCTGACTTTATAAGTATCATTCGAAAACAAAGTGGCAAATAAATGGGGAATTCCTCACTACCCAGACACTGACTAAAAATAAAATTTTGTCATAGACAAGTATACAATTTGCCTGTTGGATACAATAACGGTGTTTGCATTTTTTCTGGAGTCACTTTTTGAATTTGATCTTCACAATGTTACGTACAAAATCAATTAAAAATAAATGTCTAATTAAAATGCATGGACGTCGTTGTCGCACCCAATCGCTTAATTGTACAAGGGCATATAACTTGTCAATCCAAAGGAATAGGTATGAAGGTATTTTACTCAAAGTTAAATCGCTCGAACTCACTATTTCGCTTAAAGAGACTCATTTGAGAAATTTTGTGATAATTTTTTATATTTTATATTTCTAGCTGGACGGTTGTTTTCCACGACCAACTCTTACGTGGAGCGGTTAGTTCCAAGGCCGACTATCTTAGGGTTTTATTTTCCAAACAGGATTTAATTTAAATATCTAATTAATTGACATCAACAATCATGGAGTTTTTTTCTTTGCTAGGAGATCAGGATGCATGAAAAAAAAAACCACATCATTAGAATATTTCAAAGTACATATTAATCCTCATGAATGTGATAATCTTCAACATTCTTATCGCAATGTGCTTTCTGACTATATAAGTATCATTCGAAAACAAAGTGGCGGATAAGTAGGAAATTCCACACTACACGGACGCTGACTAAACATAAAATTTTGTCATATAAAAGTATACAATTGACCGTTTGGATGCAATAACGGTGTTCGCGCTTTTTCAGGAGTCAGTTTTTTCATTTGATCTTCATAACGTTATGTACAAGACAAATTAAAAATAAATAACTAATTAAAATGCAAGCACGTCGTTATTGCAGCCAATCGCTTAATTGTACAAGAGTACATGTCTTGTTAATCCAATGAAATAGGTATGAAGGTATTTTGCTTATAGTTAAATCGCTTGAACTCACTAGTTCGCTAACAGAGACTCATTTGAGAAATTTCGCGACAATTTTCCAAATTTTATATTCCTAGATGGACGGGTGTTTTCCGCGACCAACTCTTACATGGTGTGGTTAGTTCCACGCCCGACTCCTACATATGTGTACTCCCTATATGAATGTTTATTCTCACGTTCCTTATATAAAATATCGTATAAACTCAGGGTTTTATTTGCAAAACAGGATTTAATTTTAAAATCTAATTAATTGACATCAATCATGGAGTTTCTTTCTTTGCTAGGAGATCAAGATGCACGAAAAAAAGCCACATCATTAGAATATTTAAAAGTACGTATTAATTCTCATGAATGTGATAATCTTCAGTATTCTTATGGCAATGTAATTTCTGACTATAACACGTATCATTCGAAAACAAAGTGGCAAATCAATAGAAAATTCCGCACTACCCGGACGCTGACTAAAAATAACATTTTATCATTCACAAGTATGCAATTGATCGGTTGGATGCAATGACGGTGTTCGCGCTTTTTCAGGAGTTACTTTTCTTATTTGATCCTCATAATGTTATGTACAAAACAAATACAAAATAAATGAATAATTAAAATGCAAGGACGTCGTTATTGCTCCCAATCCCTTAATTGTGCAAGAGAACATATGTAGTTAATCTAAAGAAATAGTTATGGAGGTATTTTACTTAAAAGTTAAAAGGCCCCGCCCAGCTGAAAATTCCTGTACAGGAACCTCGGAGGATCCTGCACATGTTCCTGTACAGGAAACTGCACACGAGCCTGTACAGGTAATCTTGACGGTTTCTGTGCAGGAATTTGGCAAAGGAAACTGCACATGATCCTGCAAAGGTACCTTCACCGACGAAGAAACCTTTGGATAATCCTGTACGGCTTCCTGTATAGGTTGCATTGCGAAGAAAATTGAGGCGCAGGTGCCTATACAAAAACGTGTATATCCCTCACAGAAAGACATCAAAGGAACCTTTGGAAGGATCCTGTACAGAAACATGTATAGGGCCCTTTGCAGAAAGCCATCGCGAAAACTCCTGCCGTTTACAGCTATAAAGTTGCCTGCCTTTTATTCCTTTGAAGATCCAACTCACCATCGAGAGAGCCAAGCAACTAGCGAACCCTCGCGGATTATTTCCTACGCAGGTTAATGTATGGGATCCTGAACATGATCCTGTACATGCACCCACATCTCAGTTGACTCTGCGAAGGAACCTGTATAGGACCATTCAAAGGTTACCTTGTATACAGGTTCCTTCGCAGGAACATGTACAGTTTCCTTCGCCAAATTCCTGCACAGGAAGCGTCAAGATTACCTGTACAATTTTGTGTGCAGTTTCCTGTACAGGAACATGTTCAGGATCCTCCGAGGTTCCTGTACAGTAATTTTCAGCTGGGTAGAGTGCTAACAGCCTCAAGAAATCTGTCGGAGCTGCCACAGTTGCCTCTGAACAATTGAAGCCCCAGGAAGTTTCGCTTTCTCAACAGATTCGCATTCAAACATTCCCATAACTATAATGGATACAATGTCTTCGTTGGAAAAATACAAGGGCGATTCTGAGCAGAAGCTCTTGGAAGCGATCAACAATTCATCGGAGAAAATTGGAAATGCAAGAGGATCACCGGAGAGTACCGAAAATACTCTGAGCGCTTCAGATTCGAATGTCAGGTTGAGGACCATACTTAAATATCCAATAGAATAAATTTGAAAAATCTCAATTTTAAGTTAAAATTGGTTTATTCCATTTATAAAAGATTCTAGGTTAAAATTTTTTACAAGTTTGAGATTCTGGTTTTTAATTATTAATTGTCAGGGCAAATGAAAAATTGAAAAAGTCATCCTTCTTGGTCGAAAACTCAACTGTTTTTTTCACAAATTTAACTGTTTTCGTAAAAAATTTACTTGTTGTTTAAAATTCATATTTTTATGTTGATAAGTCAACTGAAATATTTTTTTTGCGAAAATTGAAATATTGTTTTGAAAACTTGTCTCTTTTATTAAAAATTATTCTCTTTTATTAGAAATTACATCTTTCTTGGATAAAAATGCAACTATTTGGTTGAAAATTAGACACATGTGTTAAAGTCATCCTTTTTTATTCAACATTCAACTGTTTTGTTGAAATTTTGTCTTTTTAGGTTGAGAATGCAAGTATCTTCATAGAAAAATTAGTTTGAAATTTATATTTTGGTGTTGAAAAGTCAAGAAAATCTTTTTTGAATAAAATTCAATTATTTTAATGGAAAATTTTTGTTGAACTTTGCTAAGAAATCATTTTTGTTAAATATATTTTTTGATTGAAAGTTTACCTATTATCTTGAAAAATGATATTTACCATTAGCAAATTCAAATGCGTAGGTAAAAGTTGAATTACTTTGTTGAAAGTTTTTTTTTGCTGAAAATTCATATTTTCTAGTTAGAAATGTATCTTTTATACATACATTTCGTCTTTTGGCTTAAAGGTTTAAAAATTTAGGTAAACTTTCTCTTCTTTCTTGACCAAAAACTCTTTATTTATTGAAGATCCGTCTTTTTTATTTCAAACTTTTTTTATTCAATGAAATTTCATCTTTTTTGATTGAAATATAAACTATTATATTTTTTTGTTGAAACTAAATCTTTTTAAGTTTAAAATTCAATTATTTTTGTACAAATATAATTCTTTTGTTGAAAATTCAAGTATTTTGTTAAAATGTCGTGTTTTATGTTGGAAAAGTCATTTTTGTGTGTAAAACAAATGAATTTGTAAGTTTTTGCTTTGTATTTGAAATATGGTTTTAATCTGTCCATAAAAGATCCGCTGTTGAAAATATTACAAGATTAAAATACTGATATTTGAATATTAATGGTCAGGGAAAATAAAAAATTGGTCCAGGGAAAATCATAGATTTAAAAAAATGAAGTGTTCACTCTGCAATGCGTGTATTATTTTAAATATAAAATTTTTTAATTAGTTTCAAGCCCCGGTGCGAAATTGCGTCGGATGCCAGAGCTTGACCAACGGCCCAAAGTCGGCCCTGCTTTGGTAACCGATCTACGGTCACCAGAGTTGGGCCAACTAAGGTGTTTTTAAGCTGCCATGGTCCCACCGATGTTGGCAACTGACATCGGCAGCAGGCGAAAACCCGACTGTAGGCCACATTCTGGCCCAACTTTGGGCCGACCATCGGATGAACTGTGGCAGATTGGTCGGTACGACCGCAAGAAAGCGGTCGGTCTGACTCTGGATACAGCAGTCGGTTAGCCACAAGCCACCGTGATGCAGCCGACGGTTGGTCGAACCTTGGCCCGAGTATGAGCAGACCGTTGGATAAACTCTGGTTCGTTTTGTGAAAAAGACCGCGAAAGTACGGCCGACCCGACTCTGCGCAAGAGATGGCCCGACCATCGGCATAACATTCGCTTGATCGGTCAAACCTCGGCCCAAATATGGGCCGGCCGTCGGATATACTAGGGTTCATTATTACAAAACGAGCGAAATTTGGGTACGAATAGCTGCATTTTTGTGTAGAAATATCCACATTCGTACCGTAATTTCGGTACACGAAGACACTTCCTTTTTTTTTAAGAAAAAAATTCTAAGCTCCATCTTTATGATAAATTGTAAATGTTCCGAAAAATTTACATTTGATGTTATTCTTAATCGTTTTAAAATAGTTTGAAACACCTAAAAAGCAAAACGTTAAACGAAAGTTTTAAAAAATTTGTTATTAAAAAAATTGTCGCAGTACCCGATAAAATTTCTAAGTTTCGTCGATGCAAATTTTAAATGCTCATTAAAAATTATATTTTATGTCATTATGAAAAGTTGTAAAATGGCCTTAAGCGCGAAAAAACAAAATATTACACGAAGAAAAAGTAGTCGAAGTGGATGCTAAAAAAAATATTTTTTCTCTTCAAATTGTTTAAAAAAAGTTTGAAAAATAATTGTATAAAAAAAATTGTTCGAAGAAAAATTTTTGAAACAAAAATTTATCCGGGGCTACGAAACCCTAAAAATTGTAATCAGTTTGAATTATTTATTTAAAAATTATTTCATTTCTATTCCCGTAAACAGTTAATTTATTTTAGATCTACATGGTGTCGCATAATAATAAAAAAATTAATAAGAAAAAATAGTTAAAAAATTGTTGTATTTTTTCACAACTGCTTTGAGCTGTAGCTTATGAGAATGGTTCTTTCATTGACTTTCAATTCTGTAGGTATAGAGTAATGGGTAAGTCTCCCGACTGCTAGGCGATAGATTCAGGTATAGATGTAGGTTCGAAACCCCGTAGCGATAGAAATTTCATTTGTAATATAATGCTTAAAAATGTAATATATATATTCATTCTGAGCAGGACCATTAACATTTATAGTATAAAAACTCGCAATCAATTATTATTAATTTTTTGAATATCTTGAACCTTAAAAAATCAAAGTCGGCCCCACATTGTTGTCCAAGGTTGGGCCGACATCATCTTGATGGATGGCCCATATATAGGACCAAATGTTGGGCCGACGTCGAGAAGTCAAAGGCGGTTGACCGTTATCAGTTAGCTGCTTGGTCCGACCAGTGGCGCACAAAATTGGACCGACTGTCCGACGGTCGGCCCGACCGTGGGCCGACGGTCAATTCGCACCTGGGTATCCGCAACCCAAGGTTTTATTCCAAAGGAATCGAAACCGAACCCGAATAGAATAGAAATTTTGCATATGGACATAAATTAATGCAAATAAAGATATTAAATAAATATAATATTAAAACAAAATGTGTATTATGTTAATTTGCATTATACATGTATGTTATATTTTTACATTAGTAGCAGTAAATATAAAACAAATTTTCCTGTACAGTAACACTCTCTACTCCACAGAGAATCTAAAATCTCCTATTTGATCCTAACAATTTGAAGTGAATATCTTGGAAAAGCTTAAACCAAAGCTCATCCTTTCTCGAGGAATGAATTAAGACAGGCTTTCAAGAGATAAGCGCAACTGCTGACTATATAAGGGATGCCAAACTATCTCATCCTATAGAGTCATTCTCCAAAGGTGTCTGTAAAGAAGAGATAAATTTTCACTCCCGATAAACGCAAGATCTTTCAAGATTGGAAAATTCATAAAATCCTACACATTTCAGTATTCTTACTCTTTTGATGTTTTTTTTTCATTCTACGTAATGAACGCACTGTTATTTAGGAAAGATCTTTCTGGATAAAAAATAACACGCAAGCGATAAATGGCATTAAAGTTCCATTGAAAAATTATTTATCCTGAAACTTTACAAAAATTTGAATTCAAATAAACTTTTATTTAGACATAATTAAATTGGAATTGTGGTGTTTCTTAATTAGTCTCTTAAGAGGAGTAGAATGTATTTATTTCCAATTGTTCGATTTAGCAAATAGATAGGAAATATTTTCTGGGCTTTCTCCGTGTTTCCTATTGCTTTTCATAATTTTAGGAAAATAGGTATGAAAAATTGTTAAAAATAGTAACTTTCGGAAGAAGAATCTAAGAAGAACTAGCTTCCTTTGAGACGTAAATAGAACAGTGGGTAACTTTCATCGAATTCGGTCCTTTTAGAATTTGACCTTCATGGTAGTATTCCTCAAACTTTAAAGCTTAGAATACTCAATATTTTTTAATGGTTGAAAACTTGTAAAAATAAGAGTTAAAAAATAAAATATGCCGATGAAAGAGTTTACTTTTAGGCTGTTCTTTAAACTTATACATCATTCGACTGGGGTGAAGAGGGGAGGCACCACATCCTGCCCACGTATCTATGTCCAAATAACTCTTACATCACATGATCTTACTCTAAAATGGCTGAAGGTCCCTTTACACGAAGAAAAATGGATAGTCAATGTTGGAATGTCAAAGTTTAGATTGTCAGTTTGACCTTCTAGATAGTTCCAAACACCATCCATAGTTTTTTCTTCATAGTCAGGCAGAACATAATTTTATAGTCTATTTGAATATCTTCGAAGTGTCAGATTGACAATCTGAGATAATCAATCGTTGAAATTTGCGCGCAAATTGAAATATCACGTGACCATTACGGTACCAAGCGCCAGCGCGCTACTTCCGCCACTCTCGACATAACCTCTGGTATGCACTCATGTCTTGTGAAAATCATGAAAATAATGTGAGTGAATGTTTTCATCAGATCTTTTTTAATGAGAAGTGCGAGCCCTTTTTGATAATAGGTAAGCAATCGTAAGTCTAATCTATTTTAATAATTTTTAATCTACATTAGATTAATTTTATAATCTCTTCACGTCTTTTTCTTAGGAGACATGGCGAGTGAACAGTCTACCTACAGGTACCTGAAGGAGATGAAATCCTGGAACTGCAGGGAAGAGACAATTAAAGTATTTATAGGTAAGTTTAATTAAGATTAAGACTTCAAAACAAGACTTTTTTGTAACCCGAAAGGGGTATAAATTCGTATACCGTTTCAGCAGCCCGAAGGAGACAATTTTCTATTTTCAATTTCTTTGGAAGCGGGGTATTTTTTCATTTTTCATATTTTTACAGAGTTGCCTGGCAAGAAGACTTGCACTTAATTGATTAGGATTGAAAAAATTTATTTTTCCTCAACACTGATTTTTCCGCACGTCTGTTATATTCCAGCGGGAACAGAAAAAAGTCAAGTGCAATCCATTTCAGTGCCATTTTTCTGTATTTTTGGCGTGGTCGAACATAACCTGAAAATGACTAAAAAATATAATTTTATATTGTATTCCTTTTTTTTTAATTTCTAAAAAAATTTTATTTTATCTATGCAAGCCTTCTTACAGGGTTCCAGGGAGGAAATTCTGGTTTTAAAATTTAAAAGAGATTTTTTTGTTCTTAAAATATTTAGAGCTTTACAGGGGGGAAAATGCTGTGTTTTTTTTTTATTTATCTGAAAAAGACAGGGCGAAACTTTGCATTTTCATTTTTTTCTGAAGTGGAAGAGGG
>JAABKJ010004282.1:0-24580 GCA_011634705.1 Andricus grossulariae
TCATAAACTACGTTAATAGTTCGACGGGGGGGGGGGGGGTATAAGTGAAAATAACGTTACGAACTTAGACAACATTTAGAACTTGAACAAAATAAAAAAATCCAACTATATTTTTGTATATAAGATTTTTTTCTTTATTGAAAAGGCTACTATTATATTTTTGTTTCGGAATTGAGGGTCTGGATGCAATAAGGGGACGAGCGCCCGAAAATGCGAAAAATTATTGTCCAAGCGTCTCGTGATATCCAAATTTTTAAGTTAAAAAATTTAAACTTATAACAATGTGGGTAAGCAGAGAACGACAAGACGGAACTTTTTTCTATTCGAATTTTTTTCCACTGAATATTTTCAATAATAAAATTAAAACAGTGAAATAAATTTTTCCCAGAATTCGATTATAGTTTATAAACATAAATCATCATAACTCAGCTAAATATCACTGAAACTGTTTGAAATTTGGTGCACACACACAGGATACTCTAGGGATGCCCAAGAAATTAAGAAAAAAATTAAAGCTGCCTCTTGTTTAATAATAATGAATTGCAAATTGAGACCAGTCGATAACCATGTTTGATTAGTTTCACCGACAAAAAGTATAAAGGGTTGAAAAAAAATTTGAGACAACTTCCAGGAAGGCATTTGTTCCTCCCTATTCAGGTAAGATTTCCGGAAATTTTCAGATCGATTCATTGAGAATTGACGGAATTAGGTATTTTATAAGAAAGCATTCTATGCTGCGAACGCTAGCTCCGTGAGCATTGAGCGTACTGGTTCGCGGCATCGAATGCTTTCTTATAAAATACTTAATTCCGTCAATTTTCAATAAATCGATCTAAAAATTTCAAAAACCTTCCTTAAATAGTAAGGAACAAATTTCTCACTCAAAGTTTTTTTTAACTTTGAACTTTCCTTGATACTTTTTGTCGGAGGAGCTAAAAAAACATGAATACAGACCGGTCTCGATTTGCAATTCATTATTATTAAAAAATAGTCAGTTTAATTTTTATTCTGCAATTTTTAGGCGTCACTAGAGTATACTGCGTATGTATACTTAATTTCTAAGGATTTTAATAATATTTTGCTGAGTTATCAGGGTTTATGTTCAAAAAAATAATTGAATTGGGGAAAATCGGTTTTCATTTTTCAAATTTGATTATTAAAAATATTCATCTAAAAAAACTTAAAATATACAAAAGTTCCGTCTTGTCATTTTCCATAAGCCCATATTTTTAAAAATATAATTCTTTTAACTTTAAAATTTGGATCTCACGAGACGCTTGGACAATAATATTTTTTCGCATTTTCGAGTGCTCGTTCTCTTATCGCTTCCGGGCCCTCAATTCATTTCGTTTGATAAAAAATTCAATTATTTGGTTGAAAATTTAATTATTTTGTTGAAAATGCAACTATATTTCTAAAAAGTCACCTTTTTATCAAAAATTCAACTAATTTGTTAAAAATTCATTTTTTTAGTTGAAGGTTCATCTCTTTGGTTGAAAATTGAACTATTTTGATGAAAATTCGTTTCATGTTTGGTAGAAAATAAATTTTTGAAACTGACAATTAAATTATACCATTTTTGGTTACAAATTTAACTTTTTCAGTTAAAATTCATGTATTTTGTTGAAAATTCGTCTTTCTTGGCAGACATTTAATCTTCTTGGTTGAAAATTTATCCTTAACTTTTTTTTTATTAAGGATTCCTAATTAAAGTTAAAAATTCAACTATTTGTTTTTAAGTCAACTTTTATATTAAAAATGCCATTGTTTTGTAGAAAATTCACCTTTTTGTCTTAAAAATTCAACAATTTGGTAGAAAATTACACTATTTGGTTGAAAATTAAAATTTTTACGTTAAAAAATCATATTTTTGAGTTGAAAATTCAACTTTATTGTAGATAATTCCTTTTTTTGGATTCAAAGTTAAAAATTTAACAAAATTGTTGAAAATTAATTTTTTTTGTTCAAAATTATTATTTTTTTTATTCTGAAAATTGAACTATTCCATGTTTGATTGAAACTTTATCCTGTATATTGAGTAAGTTGGAAATTTTTCTTTTTTGATAGAACATTAATCTTCTTGGTCGAAAATTCATCTTTTTGTTTGAAAATTTAACAATTTTGTTGAAAATTCGTTTTTTTTGTTCTGTTATTTTTGAGAGGTTTTATCTGAAAATGTAACTAGTGCATTTTTGGTTAAAACTTTATCCTGTCTTTTGTATAAGTTAAAAATTCAACTATTTGGTAGAAAATTCATATATTTTGTTGAGAAGTCTCCTCTTTGGGTAGAAAATTAACCTTGTTTGTTCAAAATTCAATTTTTGGTTAGAATTTCAACTATTCGGTAGAAAATTCTTATATTTTGTTAAAAAGTTGTCTTTTTGGGTAAAAAATTATTCTTCTTTGTTGAAAATTCCACTTTTTAGTTAAGAATTTAACTATCCTTTTCAAAATTCATATTTCTTGATTGTAAATTATCTTTTGCCTTAAAAATGCCTCTTTTCCGATTCAAAAGTACACTGTTTTCTGAAACGTTTCACTTTTTAGCGTAAAAACTTTACTTTTTTGTCGAAAATTCATCTCTCATAGTAGAAAAGTCATCTCTCTTGGTTGAGAATGAACTTTTTTTTATGAAAATTCAACTTTCTTTTAAAAAATTGGTCTTTTTGTCTTACAAATTCAAATATTTGATTGAATTTTAATCTTTTTGTTTGAAATTTCGATCATTTGATTGAAAATGCAGCTTTGTATGCTGAGAATTCAAATATTTAGTTAGAAATTCAACTATTTTGTTAAAAATCAAATAATTTTTGGAAAATTGTACTATTTCGTTAAAGTCATCATTTTTGGTCGAAAATTCAACTATGTTGTTTAACATTCATTACTTTAGATTGAAAATTTATCTTTTTTGGTTGAAAAGTAAATTTTTTCTTAAAAATTCAAGTCTTCGAAAAAATTAATCTTTTTGGCTTGAAAATTTTTCTATTTGGTTAAATCTTTAATTATTTTCTGGAAAACTCGTCTTTTTTACTGGAAAGTTCATCTATATGGTTGTGCATGCAACTGTTTGGTTGAAAATTTATTTCTTTTTTGAAAATTCGTCTTTTTGTGTTAAAAATTCATCTCTTTGGATAGATAATCTTTTTTTGTTTGAAAATTCAACTATTTTGTTGAAAATGGAATATATTTTGGCTTGAAATCTTAGGAATTGAAAGTGTTTCGTATTGAATTCAATATATTATCTACAATAATTTTATTTAAAAGAATTTATAAACGTATAATCCGTCTTTAGCCAACGGCAATGTTATTTTCGGAGAAGGGGGAGGTTAAAAAAGCTCAAAATTGGTAACGTGGTTTATGGATGGCTCATAACTGGAAAAATTTTTCCGTGTGACAAGAAAGTGGCTTGGCGCTGTCAAGATTTCAAAACAAAATACCCTGGCGGCGCCAGGCCCCACCAGGCCTCGACTATACACCACTGCATATATGTAACATTTATATAAAATGTATGCAACAGTTATGTTATATTATTAAATATTTTACCTGTTAGAAAGTACGTAGACTTTTTCTGAGCGCCTTTGCAATTGACTTCTAAGGTGAATCAATTCCCAGAGGAAGTGCGACTCCATATCCTTTGCCGAACTCGCCCTCACCTGAACTTCCGTAACAGGAATTAAAACCTGATATCGAATGATCTCGACCTCACTCGCATTCGCTTTGGTCGAAACACCCTGAAGAAATAGAAAAAAATTTAATTGTTTTAATGAAATAGTTCAAATAAAGATTTTTATAAATTCCTATCTTAAAAAGTAGATGGAACGAAATTTTTGAAAATCTCTCATTTATTGTTGTTGACTACCTGCTTGGTTGCATACTGCGTGAAAATTGTTTCAAGTGGGTGTTTTCAGTTTGTTCTTTTGAATTTTCTCGAATTTTGTAAATCGTCATTTCCAAACGAGAAATTTTAATAATTCTAGAAATTTATTTCGTAAAAAGAAAATTTAAATTGTAAACTATTCTTTAATAATGAAGGCAAAAATATTCTGTTTTTAACGTTTTGACCAAATTTTTTCTAAATGACAAAAGGATTCTATTCATATTAAATGAGGTTGTATGCATTTGTCTATTAATAAAGATTAAGAATTTTCTGCAACATCAAGTTAGTAAATAAAAATTTCCAAATAAGCGATTCTATTTATTGATAAAAATTATTTCTGAATGTTTCCAAAAATTATTGATGAAAGAAAAAATTTTATTTGTTATTGTTTTTTAATAATGGAAAATAATTCTGTTCTCAACATTTTGCTGCAGACTGTAATTTGTCAACTTTTTCACACATTCAAAGAGATGAGAAAAATGAAATTATGAACAAAAACTTAGAATATCTTAGTTTACGAAATGTATAGAATGCAGGTAGCAATTAAAAAATTTGTCGGTTCGGGTAACCAAAAAATTAACGGTACCGACAAATTTTAAACGAAATTCAGATTTTTTAAGATTTTAAAGGTTTTAAGATAATGAAATTTTTTTAGATTCCAGGGAAAATTTAAATACACACATATATATATTATTGATTTAAAGGAAATAATTAAAAATATATAAAAACATTTAAAAGGATTTCCTAAAAGTTCGGAAAAGAATGTAGAAGATTTCATAGCAACAATTTTCATTTTTGCAAGATTATAACAGTTTAGAAAAAATTCCCAAAAATTTAATAGAAATCTAGAAGTTTTGAAAGGATACCAAAATAATTTTATTTAAAACAAAATGTAGATTTAGGAAGATTTTGAACAAAAATTTTTAAAGATTTTTAAAAACGACAGAAGATTTTCAAAATTATTAAAATGGAACCTGGAAGATTAAAAGGAACTTTGTTAAATTTATGTAGCATTTTTTCAAAATTTTAGGAAAAATTCGAATCATTTTAAAATATATTTAATAAGTTTTTAAACATTTTTTTTAATTATGAAAAAAATTTTAAACTTATACAAAATGTAGATTTTTGAAGATTTCGAATCAAAAGTTTGAAATTTTGTGAAGATTTTGAAAGTGATTATTTGTTTTTGAAAATTGATTTCGAGAGAATATTTAAAAATAATTTAAAACACTATAAGATTTAAAAAGTTGTAAAAAATAAATGCGGAAGATTCGAAAATAGTAATAAGAATAATTCGAGTCAGTTTTAAAGATATTTAGGAATTTTTGGAATTCTGAAGAGATTAAAAATATTTTAGAACATTGAAAGATTTCCGAACATTTATAAAAAGTATTCCTAAATTTTTACTCAAATATTTCCTAAAATAGTTCTTCGAAATATCTGAAATCTTCAAAACACTGTTTAATTTTTCTCGAAGAACCTAGGAAAATTGTATTTATATAACCTTAAAGCAAATAAACAAAGAAAATTGAAAAATAGTTATTTGAAATTGTTATTTTGAATTACAAATTATTTTTTCCTTCAAATTATAATTTACCTAATTTTTTTTTGATTCTGGACTAAAAAATCTTTTCTCGTTGCAAATTTAACATTTTTTTTTTAAATTCGTCTTTTTGGTTTGACTATTCACCTCTTTTGGCAGAAATTAAATTTTTTTAATTAAACTGCAAATGTTTAGTTTAAAATTAAAACCTTTTGTGGCTGACGATTCAACTATTTTTGATTTGGAATTAAAAATAGTTTTAGTTTAATTACCAACTACTATATTTTTCGTGAAGAATTCATCTCTTTGGTTGAAAATTCAACTACTTGTTAGAAGTTAAAATACTTTGTTAAAAATTCACTTCTTTGGTTGAAGATTCATAATTTTAGTTCAAAATTTATCTCTCCGGGTGAAAAGGTAACCATTTGGTTGAAATTTGTTTTTTCTTTTACAGGAAATTAATCTTCTGGTTCAAAATTCATATTTTTGGTTAAAAATATTGGTTAATAGTCGAACTACTTTGTTTTTTGTCGAAATTTATATTTTTATTAAAAAATCATTAGGTTTTAAAGATTCATAATTTTTTAACAATTTTAAGTTACATTGGCGTTTTCAATCGGAAATTGGCATTTTTAAACAAAAATTATAAATATAATTTTTACCTGTTGCAAAATTCAACTTTCATTTTTCTTCAATTTTGAAGAGTTTGAAATTTAAGATTTGGAAATTCAACTGTTGAAAAATAATGGAAATTGAAAATTCCATTTTGAATTGTTGAAATTTTAAGAAAAGAGCGAACTTTGTATTCAAATGAATTGTTAAAAAGGTAATATTTATATAATTTTACATGATAATTTATTAAATAAATATTTTATATTATTTGAGATAATAGATACTATGAAATAACAAAAATTTTGTTTTAATAATATTTTTATAATTTAATTTAAAATTGTGTGAAATAAAAGAATGTATGTTTTCTAGTGGAATAAATAATTATTAATTACCATTAATTTCTTCTTTTGTCTCAGCCTCTCCTTGCAGAGGAAAACTACTGCTGATTTAAAAACAAAGCACATCGCATGAAGTTCAAGACCTTTTTTAATCTTTCCTAAGAAGTCAGAAATATTTAACCATTCGACGCCTCCATAATAGAGCAAATCTCCCGGACTTAGATCGATTGGCTGCAAAAATTTAATTTTAGAAATTTCAATTGAAGTTGAAAAGTGAGGTAATTTATAAAAATATTTCAATAATTACCTGTTTGCAAGACTTCTGATGCTGCCTGAAAAGATGATCAAAAATCGCTCCATATTCTTCGTGAATTCTTTGCATTTCATTAATATGCTCAGCTACTTTTTCCATTCCTTTCAGTGCCTCTGAAAAATTATATTTTTTATTAGACTAATTATCCTTTAATTAAAAAAAAAACTCAATTCATTTTGTCGCTTGTAGAGGTCCATTAATTTTTGAAGAAACGAGAAAAAATCTGCCTCGGCCCGGATTTGAACTGGGAACGCCACTATTCACAAGTGGAGCGTTTAACCAATAACGACACCGAGACCACAGCAAATCGTTTTTTGTTATTTTCGCTAGCCCTATTAAAAATCCGGTTGATGATTCATCACTTTAGTTGAAAAATCTTTTTTTGTTGTTCAAAATTTAATTATTTTGTAAACATTTTTTAATAATTTTTTTAACTGAAAATTTGAAAATTCCATGTTTGAACACTCATCTTCTTCAGATGACAATTCAACTATTTGATTGAAAATTTCTGTATTTTGTTGAAACTTTGTCTTTTGTGATAGAATAATAATCTACTTGGTGACTGATTCACCTTTTTGGTTGAAAAAAACATTTCTTCAATTAAAAATTTAACTATTAGGTTGAAAATTAATTTGAAAATAAAAAATTTGTTCGAAAATTAGTGTATTTTGTTAAAAATTAATATTTTTTGGTTAAAAGTCATCTTTATGGTTGAAAATTTATTTCTATGGTTGAAAATTAGTTTTACCTATTATTAGAAATTAATTTTTAGGCTGGAAATTTAAATATTCTATTTTTTTCTCGAAAATTTATCTGTTTTGATAGAGATTTAATTTAATTGGTTGAAAAATCATTTATTTGATTGAAAATTATTCTATTTCCTTAAAAATTCATCTATTTTGTTGAAAACTTGCCTTTTTTTTTGTAAGAAATTCATCATTTTGGGTTGTAAATTCTTTTAAAAATTCAAAATTTGTTTGAAAATTCATGTATTTTGTTAAAATATTTTTTTTGCGGTAGAAAATTAATCTTATTGGTTGAAAATTGATCTATTTGATTGAAAATTTATCTATTTTCACGAAAATTCATCTGTTTTGTTGAAAATTTGTCTTTTTTTTTTTGGTAAAAAAATCATCTTTTTGGGTTGAAAATTCGTTTAAAAATTCAAAATTTGTTTGAAGATCCATGTATTTTGTTAAAATTAATCTTTTTTGATAGAAAATTAATCTTTTTGGGTAAAAATCCATTTCTGTGTTTGTAAATTAGTTTTTTAAAATTAAAAATTAATCTTTATAGCTGAAATTTTAACTAATCTACTTTTTATCGAAAATTTATCTTTTTTGATAGACATTTAATCTTATTGGTTGAAAATTCATCTATTTGATTGAAAATTATTCTATTTCGTTGAAAATTCATCTGTTTTGTTAAAAACTTGCCTTTTTTTTAGTAAAAAATTCATCTTTTTGGGTTGAAAATTCCTTTAAAAATGCAAAATTTGTTTGAAAATTCATGTATTTTGTTAAAATTAATTTTTTTCGGTAGAAAATTAATCTTCTTGGTTGAAAATTCATTTCTTTGTTTGAAAATTAGTGTTTTTTTGGTATAAATTAATCTTTTTAGCTGAAAATTTAACTATTCTATTTTTATCAAAATGTTTTCTTTTTTAATAGACATTTAATCTTATTCGTTGAAAATTCATATATTTGATTGAAAACTTATCTATTTTTTTTTAAATTCATCTTTTTTCTTGTTGAAAACTTGTCTTTTCTTTGTAGACGATTCATCTCTTGGGTTGAAAATTTCTTTAAAAATTCAAAATTTATTAGAAAATTCATGAATTTTGTTAAAATGATTCTTTTAGGGGAAAAATCATTCCTTTTGGTTGGAAATTCATGTCTTTGTGTGAATTTTTTTTTTTTTTAGTGAAAATTAATTTTTTCAGCTGAAAATTGAACTATTCAATTTTGTCGAAAATTTTCCACTATTTGATTACAAATTTATTTTTTTGGTTGAAGATTCGAAATTTTAGTTAACAATTCATTTCTTTGCTAAAAAATTCACTTATTTTGTTAAAAACTCGTCTTTTTGGGTTGAAAAATAAATTAGTTTTGTAGAAAATTCATATTTTTTGGTTGTAAATTCAATATTTTTTTCAAAATTTCGTCTTTTTGTCTTGAAAACTCAGCATTTTATATGAGATTTTTTGTCTTTATTGACTGTAATTTTTTTGGTTGCGAAAAACTTTTTTGTTGAAAATTACACTTTTTGCTTTGATAATGAGTCTTTTTTGGTTAAGCATTCAAATAATCTGTTAAAAATACCTTTTTTTTTAGTTGAATTCAACTGTTTTTGATTGAAAATTAAAATATTTTTTGGTGGAAATATCGACGATTACACTTTTCGTCAAAAATTTATTTATTTGTTTTCATTGAAGATTGATCACTTTGGTTAAAAATTAAACTATTTTGTTGAAAATTACCTTTTACTTGATTGAAAATTAATTATTTTAATGAAAAATGTAATTATTCCATTTTTGGTTCAAAATTTATAATTTTGAGTTGAAAACTCGTCTATTTGTTTAAAAATTCATGTATTTCGCAAATTTAGAAGCTTTGTTACACCAATGTAACGTAGCAGTTACATAACTGGGATGTAAATAAAATTTCTTATTTAAACATCTTACCAATTAGGTGTCGATGTTCCTCGCTCCGCTCGTCGGTTAAATTCCTTAATTGCTGCAAAAGCAGCGGATATTTTAAAATTCTCTGAATAGGTTTGATTAAATATGATTCCAAAGTAGAGGAATGTTGCTGTCTTGGATTTCGCGCCTGTAAGAACTCTTGAAGAGCTTGATTTCCTTCGTCTGAAAAATGCAAAGACCATTTATTGGATTGAAAATGTATTTTATTTTCTCTCTTAAATATGTAAAAATAACTTTTTCAAACAATCAAAAAGAAATAATTAACAATAATTTTTCATACTCACTGGGATGTAAAACTTTTTGAGCCTTTGAATGACTCGCGCAGAACGAGCTGTAAAGCTTGAAGTGATTTACGTAATATAAGAAGGCACTTCCAATGGAAAACAGGACACCCTAAAAATCAAAAGTCAATAAGTGATTACAAATTTGTTTGAAAAAAATATAATCAATAATTTGTTTACCTTAAATTGACTCGGATGCTCGAAGTTGTTAAAGTCCGCCTCCATTTCGATCGCGTGATCGAGGTTTTGCAAAAACTGTCGTTGAAACGTTACGATTTCTTGAATGTTGCCGAAAAGTGCATTTATTTCTGCATTCGACAAGAACGTTTCCCGCTTCAGAGGCTCCAGATAATTTTCCAATAAATTATTTAAGTTCTGAAAATAAGTAAGATAAGTTAGAACTTAGAAAATATTTAGAACTTAAGCCCAGTATGAAAATCCAACTATATTTTTGGCTAAAAGATCTTTTTTTTATTAAGAAGGCTACTATTATACTTTTAGTTCAAAATTCATCTCGTTTGATTAAAAATTCTATTATTTGGTTGAAAATTTAATTATTTTGTTGAAAATGCAACTATGCCATTAAAAATTCATCTTTTTTTCGTTAAAAAATCATTTTTTTAATTGAAGGTTCATCTCTTTGGTTGAAAATTTAACTTCTGGGTTTAACGTCTATGGATTAATGTCTCGGTTTATTAAATATTTGAAAGCACATTTTAAAAACATGAACTTAAAACAGTCAAATTGTGCGAAAAAATTTTACAAGAAAGTTCAAAAAGAAATATGTTCCATAAAAAACCGTTTTTTAAAAAGAAATAATCATTTCTTTCTTCTTCCTCTTTTTTCAATTATCATATAACTGTCTCTAATGAGCCGTTTACAATGTTATTTAAAAACATATTTCTCTCATTTTAACTACTTTTGTGCAATTATGTTACACAAATTGACTTTCTTGACTATTTGTTATTGAAAAACAGTTTAATAAAGAGCGTACTTCTTTTTAGGCCTTCTTGTACAATTTTGTTGCACAATTTGACTGTTTTAGGTTTATGTTTTTTGAAAAAATGTACTTTAAAAAATGTAACTATTTTGACGAAAATTCGATTCATGTTTGGTAGAAAATAAATTTAAGAAATGGACAATTAAACTTTTCCATTTTTGGTTGAAAAATTATCTTTTTCAGTTTAAAATTTAATTTTTTGGTTAAAATTGTATCTTTTATAGCTGAAACTTTATCCTTTTTGGTTAAAAAGACAATTGCTTGGTTGAAATATCAACTGTTACATGCTTCGTTGAGAATTCGTCTTTTTTGGTTGGAAAGTCGATTATTTGACTTAAAGTTGAACTACTTATTGAAAATTTTTTTTTTTTAAGGATTCATAATTACAGTTGAAAATTCAACTATTTAATTTTAAGTAAACTTTTATGTTAAAAAGTCTATTTTTATGTAGAAAATTCACCTTTTTGGCTTGAATGTTCAACAATTTGGGTAAAATTTAAACTTTTACGTTGAAAAATCATATTTTTGGGTTGAAAATTCAACTTTTTTTTGTAGATGATTCCTGTTTTCCAATTCAAAATTAAATACTTCTGTTGAAAATTGATGTATTTTTATAAAAATTCATCTTTTTTGGTAGAAAATTTATCTTCTTGGTCGAAAGTTCATTTTTTTGTTTGAAAATTTAACAATTTTGTTGAAAATTCGTCTTTTTCGTTCAGTTATTTTTTGTAGATTTTTTATCTGAAAATTTAACTATTCTACTTTTGGTTAAAACATTATTCTGTTTATTGTATCCGATAAAAATGTAACTATCTGGTAGAAAATTCATATATTTTGTTGAAAAGTCTTGTTTTGGGTAGAAAATTAATCTTGTTTGTTCAAAATTCAATTTTTGGTTGAAATTTCAACTATTCGGTAGAAAATTCTTATATTTTGTTAAAAAGTTGTCTTTATGGGTAATATAATTATTCTTGTTTGTTGAAAATTCCACTTTTTAGTTAAGAATTCAAATATCTTGTTAAAAATTCATATTTCTTGATTGAAAATTCTCTTCTTCCTTAAAAATTCCTCTTTTCCGATTCAAAAGTACACTGTTTTATGAAACGTTTGACTTTTTAGCTTAAAAACTTTACTCTTTTGTCTAAAATTTATCTTTCATAGTAGGAAAGTCATCTTTCTTGGTTGAGAATGAACTTTTTTTAATGAAAATTCAATTGTCTTCTGAAAAATTTGTCTTTTTGTGTTGAAAATTCAAATTTTTGATTAAATTTTAATCTTTTTTGTTAGAAAATTCATAATTAGAGTTCAAAATTCAACTATTTGCTTTGAAGTAAACATTTATTTTAAAAATTCTATTGTTTTGTAGAAAATTCACCTGTTTGGCTTGAAAGTTCAACAATTTGGTATGAAATTAAACTATTTGGTTGAAAATGAAAATTTTACGTAGAAAAATCATATTTTTGGGTTGAAAATTCAACTTTTTTTGAAGATAATTCATCTTTTTGGATTTAAAATTAAATAATTTGGTTTAAATTCATATAATTTGTTAAAAATTCGTCTTTTATGATAAAACATTAATCTTCTTGGTCGAAAATTCATATTTTTGGTTAAAAATTTAACAACTTTGTTAAAATTTTGTTGTTGTTGTCAAACATTTTTTTTTTCATCTGCAAATTTTTTTTAATTGAAACTTTATCCTATTCATATTTTTATTTGAAAATTCATTTATTTTGTTGCTTGAAATCTCAGGAATTTACCGATTGGTATTGAATTCAATATATTACGCTACATTAATTTTATTTGAAAGAATTTATAAACTTAAAATCCGTTTTTAGCCAACGGCTACGTTACATTCAGTGGAGTGGGGGGGGGGGGTTAAAAGAAAAAAATTGGTAACGTAGGTAATGGATGGCCGATAACTGAAAAAATTTTCCGTGTGACAAGACTGTTACATAAGATTAATATAACAGTGGCATAACACTTATGTAACAATTATGTAACAGACACGTCATAGGTATATAAAATTAATGCAACTGTTATGTAATAGTTACGTGATGGGAAGTTATTTTCACCTTTACGTATGTCCTTTCAGTCTCGATCAATTCTAAAATCACTTTTTTCAGCTTCTCAGCATCGCTCAATTGTCTGCTAGGAGTCAAAGCCTGAGAATGTGAGCTGACAACACTTCCGGTTGGACTAGACCTCCTGGTTTCTCCGGGTGACCTACAAATTCCAGTGACTTGTTCGGCAGTTTTAAGCAAATTTTCGATTTCGAAAGAATTTGTCCTGGATGTTGGCTTTCCAGTTCCTGCAGGAGTTGATGTTATACATTCCTGGACCAAATTTTCTTTACCTAAAATAAATCAAATTATGAATTAAATTTTGAAAATATTAAATTGTTTTTGAAAAATTAATTTTTCTATAACCGACTTTATAATTTACAAGGCAGGAGAAATTGTATCTCTTTCCTAAAATACTTGTATTACACAAACTGGAGGATTGAGTTTCAAAGAAAAAAGATGTTTCAAAGGTCGATGGAAAAATATATGAAATACGTGAGACGGGATAAACAAAATAATTCTGGAATGAAAATCCAATCCTTTTGCGATTCGTTTCCGCGATTTTCTCTTTTTCAGTGAATCTAAAGGGTAGTTTCATTACAGCAATTCCTAGGTACTTACAGTGAGGATATCGTTAGTGAAGCGTTAATGAGGAAGGGATTGGAATCTGGGTCGCCTGTGAATGAAACCTTTTTATAATGGAGACTTCTATGTTTACGGAAACATCAAACACATCGAAAGTAAAAATGTGTCTTTCCGCCTCTATCAATTATACTCGAACGTTTCTTCTTATCATACATTCTAGTAATTTTAAATATAGAATGTCTGAGTTCTTATTCAAATTTAATTTTTTAAAAACTCTTTAAATTACTGCAAAGAATATTTTTCTACTTTTAATTTCTGTACTCTATAGGGAGTTGGAGTTGTTTTGAAGGAAAGAGATGGACAAAATCTAAAAGCTTTAAAATGTATCTAAAGCTTGAAAATATGTGGAGCGGTTTTCGAATTACCGTCGCAAAATTTATATTCTATTCTACGAGTATAATAAATATTATAATTTCAAAATTCGTAGGGTTAGGAGAAGATAGAGGATGGGGAAAACATTGAAGTGGATGTAAGAGAAGTAGGAAGAGTTGAATTAAGGGGAAGAGCAGAAGGAGGAATTTAGAGTAGAAATTAAAAAAAATGAATATGATCTGGAAGAGAAGAAATTTGAAGAAATAGTGAGAAAAGTAGACGGAGGGAACGTAGGAAGCGGATCAGTTTAATCAAAAGGATCTGGAGAAGAGATTTTTAAAAAATGGAGAGGAGTAGAAGTTGTATTAGCAAAAATTATGAAAGGAGAAGAAGAGCAGGAGTCAGATAATGAGGATCAAGAGAAAAGTTTCAAAGAGTGTGCTAGAAGCAGGAAGAGTAGGACGAGGTAGAAGAGTTGGAGCAGAGGGAGGATCATGAGGACGAAGATTTTGAAGATATAAGAGAAGCTGAGATTTGAATAGGAAGTGATAGAAGCAGGAGATAGGAAAATAAAAAAGCTGAAGGAGTTAGGGGAGTTCCACGAGTTGGAGCGCAGATCAGATCCTATTACGGAACGGAATAAGAGACGTAAATGGAAGAATCTGAAGATGTCGAAGGAGGAGATGAAGAAGGATTTAGAGATGAAGTATAAGCAGGGAAAATTTTGGAAAGAGAATGAGAAGAGTATCAGCTGGATAAGGAGAATGAAAATAAGAAATTTAAAGAGAATGGGACGAGGAGCTGGATTAGTAGTAGCAGTTTGAGGAGGAATTGGAAGAAGAGAAAGCAGTAGAAGGAAGAGAAGACGAAGGGTAAATTTGAAGAAGAAATCCTAGAACTAGGAAGAGGATGCAATTAGGAGAAAGTGGAGCCGAAGTTTTAATAGGAGTGAGCTTTAAAAAGGAAGTGCGAGAAATAGGAGGAGTTATATCAGGAGCAGAAGAAGCAAGGAAGCAAATGAGGAGGATCAGGAGAGAGAAATGACTTGGATCAGGAGATCCAGGTGAAAATATTGTAGCGGAATTCTATTTGCTCATCTATAATTCTATTTGCTTTAAAAACATGTCTCACCCCATACCACGTGGGAATCCACGTGGAATTTGACATATGTTTACACGCAAATATTTTCATCTCTGGTGTCTGAAGAAGTTAGAGGAGTACGAGAAATTGGAAAGATGAAGAATGTGATTGAAGATATAAGGTGAGTTGGAAGATGACGATTAGGGGAAAAAGTAGGTGTAGGAGATGAAGGAGGAGAAATTCGGAAAAATCAAAGGCGTTGAAGAAGATGAGGCACGACTAGAATAAATTTTAACAAGTGAGAGAACTAGGAGTTTGATCAGAAAGGAAAGGGATCTGGAGAACAAGTCAGGAGATTTGAACGAGGATAATGAAACGGATCAGTTAAATAAATGAAGAGATTTTAAGAAGAAGTGAAACGAGGAGTTGGGTCAATAAGAGAATTATTAGAAGCAGGGATCATGAGGACCAGAGGGCTCCTGAGAACGGGAAAGAAGATGTTAGAGGATGAGGTTTTTGAAAAGGAAGTGACATGAGAGTCAAGTGGAATTTGAAGAAGTTCAATAAGTTGAAGAAGCAGAAGGAACAGGGACAAGAGGTCAACTTCGTAAATTATTTATCAAGAATAGACGTCCTTCAAATTGAAAAATAAGAACGAGAAACTTACTCCAACCAGGAGCAGGAACAATCAGGCCAGAGATCATTTCATCACTGATAACTGGTGGATCAGTGGGAGGAGGAGGACAAACCAGACTCTCAATATCGTCATTGACCCTCATAATTCCAGTGAGATCAGGAGGTTCAGTCCTCGAAGAACGCATCATCATACAAAGGGCGAGTTCCTCTTGGAGTACGCTTTCCAAATACATCATGTCCAAATCGCTCACAATTGCCCCATTTATAACCATGATCTCGTCTCCTTTAATAATTCCTGCAAAAAAATTAAGTTTCATATTAAAAATTTACGGTTGAAAATCATAATTAAAACGTAAAAGAAAATTCAAAACATTTTAAACATGGTAAAAACTTTCATTTCTCAAGGTAGCAATCTATTTCCTGATGAACACTATTTTAGAATATCGCAGATGCGCTTGCATAAGCTTATCGGAATGATATAGTTCATCGGAGCGAGCTTGCGTGACTTTGATGTGTCACTGGAGAGTATGGCACAACAAAATCAATCGTTCCAATAAGGGTACATCTCGATATATTCGCACAATGATTTTAATTCCTAGCAAAAATATATTTTTGTTTCTTATTTGTGATTCTTTATTTCAATTTTTTTATGTAGAAGTTCGAGTTTCAATTGCGAGTCGATGGCTTCCAATTTTATTATTTTTAATTAAAGAATCTTTTCCGAGGTATTTTTATTTTTTATAGAGGAGAAAACGATGGCTCACCGTTTTGCATAGCCACACTCTTATCCTCGACCCTGCTGACATAACAGCAGAGCTCATCTTGACGATCGGAATTTTCGATAAGTTCTGCTTCAACCGAGAAACCCCACATTTGGTCTAAAGTGTTTCTTTGAAGCTCTACTTGATACAGAATTTTGGCACAAACTTCCACCATCTCGTGCGTATGCAGCTGAAATATGATTCAAATTTTAATTAGAAAGTGGGAGTGGGAGAGGAGGAATAGTTTGAAGAAGAAGTTGGATCCGGAGGAGGAGCAGGGTGAGAGATATCAAGACTTGAAGGGAGCAGATATGAAGGAGTCAGAGTCTTTTTTTAAGAATAAGTTGGAGAAGTATGAGTTGGTTAGGAGAAGAATCAGGAGGAGAGGGAAGACGAATATATGTGATGAAGGGAATGGAGTAGGACACGGATCTGGAGAAGGAGAAGAGTAGGAAGAGTAGGAAGAGTTGAACCAGAAGGAGTAAGAGGACCAGGAAGAGGATTTTTATCAGAAGGAGAGGGCATTTGTGAAATAAATTAGAGAAGTAGGAGTTGGCTCGGAGGGAGAATCAGGAGGATGAACTTGAAAAGGGGGATTGAGTATATAAAGGAGAAGAATCTGAAGGAATAGAAGGAGCAGGATTGAAAAAAGATATTTGAGGTGTAAGCGAGAGGAGTAGAAGTTGGATCAGGAGGAGCAAGAGGACTAGAAGGAGAAGTTGGATCGGATGGAAGAAGAGCTAGAACAAGACAGGATCAGGAGGCAAGATTTGGAGGTAAAATCAGAGGAGTAGGAGTAGCTGAATGAGGAGGTGGATGCATTCGAAGAAGAGATCGGATGAGTAAGAGTTAGATGAGAAGGAGAAAAAAGGCATGAGTTAAGGGAGGAGCTTAGTATTGCAATGGTTCTATGAAGAATTTAATAAAAGAAAGTGGAAGATGGAGTAGGAGAAGTTGGATCAGGAAGGTAGGAAGTAGAGTTTGAAAATCAGTTTTTTTAAAGTCTCTACTTACATAAGTTTCAATAAGGTCGGTTCTGTGAGGCACGAAATAATTATGATCCTCCATGTCTCGTCGTTTCTTCACCCTCACAAAGTGTTCCATCGCATTCAGGCCTTTTCTACTGCAAGCACTTGCTAAAAACTCCTCCACAGTCATTGCGTCCCTCAAATACACCGATACAAGCTGTTAAAAATATTAATTTCATTCATTGTAATTTAAACTCCAATGGCAAAATTATTGTTGAATCAAATATGATTAAAATTATTATATTTATAAATTAAAAATCACCTGATTTTCAGGCACAGTGACTTTGACCACTTTTTCTTCGTCCCGAGAAATCTGCAAAGATCTCCTGCTGGAAGAACTGTTACTTCTCGATAAAAGTGGTGGTCTGCGTTTCGTAGCTCCTCTTCCAGTCAGTAGATTATTTAACAACGAGGGGCTCCTCGCACAAATAAACGCATGGAAGGACGAGACTGTAAAGACACCCAGTTTGTTCAAGGTTTGTTTAGTCGACCTTGAAACGTGTGTGAGCAGGCTCTGCGAAGAGATAATTAATTATTTCTAAAATGTCCTTCATCTATTCTAATCAGAGGCTAGAACTTGATAAATTACGATTTATAATTAGCCTTTCTGATAATAAATATTTTAAAGAATTTACCTTTGGATTAGGAAGTTCTCCACTCTGCAGACTCGCCATGTAGCATCTTAAACGGAATTGCTCGCAGTGAAGTCTTTCAAGATTCTCTTCCCACTGAACTATTTGGTTATTGATCTGCTCTTTCGTTTCTACGTCGGAAACCACCGACTGCTGCAAATCTGCCATGTGCTTCAATTTTGAGTCCTGGGAAAATATATTAGTTGTAGGAAGATCTTAAAAGTCTTCTACGGGTCATTATTTTAATTATTCTATTTAAAACCCGGGGAATCTGGATGCGACTTTACCGACTGTGTTCTAAATTTGTTGAAAGCCCGCCAATTTTAAGGCGGTAAATTTTAAAATCGAATTTCTTATAAAAGTAGAGAGTTTCGGAAAAAGAGATAGAAAAGTAGTTTGGGCCTCACAGAGTCGATTGCCTTCTCCAAACGGAAAATTTCTTCCTGCAGCAAGTGCAATGTTCCGGTCTTGCCACGATGACGAGCGAAGGCAGCGGCACAAGCTGAATGAATGCTGTTCACCCAGTTTTCAAGTTCCACTTGACAAGGCGCCTGTAACACAATTTTTTAACAAAAGGAATATAGTGACTCTAAAATCGTAGTGTTTATTACTATTCTATAGAAGGTTGCATAAAATAAAAAATTAGGAGTTATATTTTCAGAAAATATAGGGAAGGAAATTAATTTAAATAACGAACCTGGAATAAATAGGCATCACCGAAGGCTGTACTGAGGCAAAATATGTAATCCCTTTTTGGATGCTCAGGAATTGGCTGCATGATAGCCCCATCGACGATAATTAAATGTTTTGGGGCAGTTTCCACTGCCCTGCTTTCGTGGGACTCACAAGGGTAGAAAAGAAGCGTTGTTCCTTTCAAACAGACCCAATAACCTCGCCATCCTCGTCCTCTCGCAAGCTCAATATGCTGTTTCCTTCTCAAAAGCCATTTCTTCACACTCAGATATCTAAAAAAGAATCGAAGATTTACATTAAAAATGATTTTTTTCCTTTTATTTTTGAGATTATTCTTTAGCGTGAAGTTCCGATTTTATTGTAACTGTGGCGTGAAATTTGAATTGCTAAATTTCGGCGGGACATATGCAGGTGTGATCCGCTTTTCATTTTGGCGCGAAATTCAAACTAGAAAGTAATATTTTGCATACCCCGCTTTTCGAACTGCTCCAGTGCAGTTAAAAGAATCGGCAGCAGTTCCAATTGTTTTTCCCCTGTATGGCGAATTCATCACACTTTCTCCATCATCATCATCGCTGACAGCAGTCGTCAATGACATTCTGTCATCATCCGACATCTGAGAAAAAATTAATCCACTTGATTAACAAACATTTTATTTTTATTTTTAAAAAACTAGAGCAATTGTCAAATTGCAAATTATCAACATTAATGGTTCCAATTATAATGCGATTTTATATTGATTTAATATGGTCTCATTTAAATAAAGTCACATTTTGGGGTTTGTGAGAACAAACAGTTCTATTCAGAGTCGAGGCATAAACTTAATTCGTTTTTTTCATTTGCCTCTGGCGACAACCCCTTCAATTAAGCAAAAGGAGGTCTCGTTCAGAAAATGTTGCAGTGGTGAATTTAAATCTTTTTCACCCTCAGGCTCCGGTCAAGGATAAAGAAACGTATTTATTTTTAGTTTATTGATAAAATAGATCTCTTATCTTCAATCTGCCCTATTAAAATTGAATTTGATTAAGACTTTTGACTAAAGCTCAGATAAATAAAGTATCAGAAAAATAATTATTAGCCAAGGATATCAATTCAGGTCACAAAATTCCAGGTTTAATAAACAGAGTACTCTCAAGTTTTCTACTAAGAGGAAGGATCTGAAATTGGAAATATTTTAAACAGAGAGGATATTTTTTAAGAATTTGAAGGATGTGGAATTCAAGAAAACATCCAGATTTTTAAGATACACTTCTAAATAATTTATTTTACAGTAAAATTAATTTTTGTGCAAGGTTTGAATACGGTGATAAAGGGGGTGGAAAATTACATTTGGAATATGGAGTATTATGTACAAGACAAATCGACGTCTAATAAAAAAGGGACGATTTTACAGCCCTCATGAAAGATTATGATTCTCGAAAAAGACAAACAGCAGAAATGTCGATAAAATTATATTTTTATTTAATTTATCGCTTTTATCACTCTTGATAAAAAGATAAAAGATAGCAACTGTATTCAAGTTGAATGACTATGATTTTTTCATTTTGTTATTTATTTATACACTTATTCTTTTCTTTTGATCTTCACACCAATTCCCAAACGTAGGACCAATTCTAACTATATAAGAAAATATCAAAACGGGACAAATATTTAGAAAAAAGAACAATTAGATTTGAAAATAAAGATTTCGATATTATTTTTCAGTTAATTCTTAGAATATTGGATGATTCGTAGATTTTTCTGTAATGTAAGTTTCCTTTTTTTCTATTTTGTTAAAACTGCAGTTGTTATTGATTGAATATCGTATATGTGAGAGAATATATGTAGAAAGAGGTAGAATAAAAGGGGGTCACATCGAGGGAATTCGAGAAAATTCTTCGCCAAAGGTATACTGGCCTTGATATAGTGGAATTTTTCTCGTGCATCTTTAAATATTGCACAGAGATATTTCGACATCTTTACTCCTTGAATTATCCTAGTATCCAGGAGAGATATACTCTGCCTGCTGATCAAACTCTGATAGTCTGGACCCGGAAAAACAAGAGGAAATTTGTTAAAAAGGAGAGGAAAATAAGAAAAAGAGGGAGAAGGACCAATGAGAAAAGAAGAGAACGCGACAAAGAACACAAAGTCAACAAGAAGTAATTCTTGATAATGATTTCTATAAAAAAATACTCGTTCTGTCTTTTAAAACAAAAGATATCCATTCTACAGTTTGACTTTCCCGCCAGAATCTAGTTTAAACCGTTAGACCATACTTAAACATAACCTCTCAAATAATAGGAATAAACGATTGGATTTTGTGTAAATAATATGAAAAGTACGTTCTTATTTTAATTTAATTATTCGAATGATATATCATTTACATTATTAATAAAGATTTTTTCATTTTATTCGGGAAACAACATTTTTTTCACATAACGTTCACATCTATCTTGTTAGTGGGTTTATGCCCATATAATTTTTTACCCATAAACCAAGTAATAATGTAGAAATGATGTCGATGTGCAAAAAATATTATTTATTTTCACGAATACAATGCCCAATAATTTATATTATTGTATAATACAAAGTGGATATCTTCAAACGATTTTTTTGCTGTAATTTTTGTTCAGAATAAAATCTATATTCATATTTCTTACAAGTTATGTCTTTAAGTTTAGGAATTGGCATTGCACGACGTGAATGAAATTGTAGCGGTAAATTTAAATTGCAAGATTTTATTTTTTCGCTTCGCAGGTTGGAAGCAATATTTTTTTGTAACGAAATGTTTTATGCTTAGGCGAGTTAATGATAACTTTTATTCTAAGAACGAGGTTAAGTGAACTAAAAATGACTATCGATTTACTTATTAGAAGTCTTTTATTTAAGGTATTTCATTTAAATTAAATTCAGAAAGTAAATTAAAATGTCCTTTGATATTTAAATCCTTTCCTGATTTAATTGAAATATATTAGAGTTTTTGAGTATTTAATGATTCAAATTTAATAGAAATTTGAAAGAAATTGAAAATTCGTACAATGGGAGCTTTATATTATATTTAAGGATATTTAATTATTATGGAAATAATTCAATTCTTGATGTTAGAATTTTAAGGGTTTCAATTCAAAATATATTTTCATATTTAAAAATTGAAAGGAATACAAATGTGAAATGATTTAAATTTAGAATTATTTTTCAAAATTAGCTTTTTCATAATCGAGTTCATATCTATGTTATTATTAGGTTCTTGGCTAGTGAATTGTATGTGCAAAAAATTAATAATAAGATAAAAATTAACTCGATGTAAAAAACTATTTTATTTTTAAATTCGATAGTTCCTAAAATCAAAATATTTTCGAGTTTTAAATCCCTTAAATAATAATTTATTAATTTAATAATAATTATTTTATACAATCTTAATAAATTAGTGTTTTATTGAAACATATGGAAATTTGATAGGTTATGTTTAAATGTGTATTTCAATTATGGCGCGAGATTCAATTTGCAAAATCACGATACTCAAAGAATCGCAAATAAAAAATTGTTTTATAAAGCCCCTGATGCAAGAAAAGCCTGAAAAATGAAGGCGGAATAAAGGAAAAAGGAGAAGACAAAGGAAAAGAGAAATGGCTGATCAACTTGAGAAGTTAAATCCCTTCTTTGATCACAATCAAGAATATTTTTCTTTTCTCATCTCTCTCCTCTCTCATCCTACTTACGGCTCTCTTAAAAAAGTCAGCGTTACAGGTGTCCGTCGAGATGTGAGGATGATAATGACAATAAAATCCCTCCTTAAGCAGCTTCATATTTTTTTTCGAACTTCCGTTGATTTTAAACATGATTTCTTTTCTTGCTAAGCTTAAACCTTCAATATATTTCTGTGCCCAAGTATTTAAAGCACCATTGATAATTTGCAAAAGCTTAAAATAATAACCTTCCCCCACTCCGTTGCTCACTTTATCCTCAACACTTTTGCAATTAAACCAATACAACTTTCTCGTCTCATTAATACAAATCACACTAATTGTGTGACGCTTGCAAAGACAGAAATATTTTTTACAATGCTTTTTGTGTAAGGTTTGCAAATCCTCGTAACTACTTATCGGATTCACCAGGTCCAAATAACTATTCGATGAAGATTTCGGTTCTACCATCATTCAGTTTAAAAAAAATGTATTCAGTTATTAGTTTGAAATTTAAATTGAATTCGCATTTTGGATTCCATTCTCAGATTCTGGACGAAGACAAATTTCAAATTACAGAATTTTTCTTTCATTATTGTCTTCGCAGATGGACGGCGATGAAAAGCCTCTGGAAATTTTTCGAGCTAAATTATTTTAAAAGTCACTTTTAAGTCTTTTTTTATCACATTTCAATTTCCTTTTTCAATTTTCATTTGACTCTCCTTAGTGTATTTGAATATTTAAGCCTAGTTTTGACTATCAAAGAGACTCAGAAGCTCGAGCTTTCTCTAACCCTAGAGATAAATATTTTTTGTATATTTCTGCATCTTGTCAAGATTTATCAAGATTATGTATAGTGAACTAAAGGGACGTTCTCTTCGACTTCAATTCCTTTCCGAAAAAACTATCTCTCAATTTCTTTATTTTTTGACAACTTTTTATCTGTTCTTCCTTATATTATCCCTTCTTATTGGTGCACTTATTGTTAATATATATAAAGAATAATTCTGAAATACTTTAATAGCAGAAATTGACTTTCCATAGAAAAATAAGGTGTTGTCTCTGTATATCACTTTGCCCTTTTTTATTTATAGATACAGCTCAAATCCATATATTATTTATATATTTAAATTTTATTTATATAATCTCGTGAACTACCCTATTTCTTGATAACCCTTTCATTGAAAACAACAATTTACATCTTTTTATCACGCCAAGGACTTTAGAGTTATGAAATCCTGAAGTTTTTGAAAATCTCTTATCAGGTCCCTCGTTGTCATTTCGTCCATTTTATCAGAAGAATTAAATTCTTGGTTTCAACTGGAGACCGGAATCGGGATAGAGAATATTTTTCTGGGATTCCAGATGATCTTTGGAAGATCCGGTGGCCATGACAGTTTCCGGTTTATCCTGAGTCAGGATTGGATTTGTAGTTTAAGAGATTTTGGAAATCACGATAGCCTGATTTTAGGATATTTAAAAGGGCTCCTAAAATCTAGAGTAAAATTTAATTGATTTTTTTTTAAGGATCTTTGATCCGTTTTGATGCAGAGAAAGGTTCGGAAACCGAGGACGTTTTCCGGTGTCCGTGGAGCTTCAGCCACGAACGTGCTTTGCTCCTGACTGCTGGAGATCAGGGAAGAGGGCTCGCTTTTCCAAGGGAATCAATACCCAACTCTTGGGTGGTTTGGGGTTCGGGATTCCAAGTAGGGTGGGAGGTCGGGCAAAATAGTGGGAGGTCAGGGATGTATCATCCAGCCAGAGTGGAGATATATTTTCATTTAACTCGATTATCAGAAGGGAAGATAAAAAATTTATTTATTTGGGAATTAGAATTTTAGTTGGTGATCTACTTTTTCCGGAGAATTTTATGCTATTTTCAATAATACGAGTTCTATTGTGTTGATAGTAATTAGCTTATATTAATAAGAATAAGACTTTTGGATGTGAAAACTCCCTCCTTAAATTTAAGCATGGTGATCAATTGAACTGTTTTGCTTTCCCAAAGAGGAAATCATTTAAAAGGAAGGTAATCGTTATATTTACCTTGCCTAAGTCAGAGAAATATGATGACATTCTCAGATTGACATTTAATCCACATACTTGAGTTTCAATTTTTGAAAATTGGAAGTTTGTATTCGGAAATTAAGATTTTAGCGATTAACCGCCTTTTTAAATGTTTCCTATTTAGAAAATGAAAATAATACAATTGATAATATACAATGAAATATGATCATATTAGCTCAATTCTCATAATCAATGTACAGGGGATGTGTCATGATGCGATAGTGACCTATAATTAATAATATATAATAATAATTATTACTATCTGTTGGGCTTCGCCTGCGAGAGGCTGAGAGAGGTAGTGGAGGGAGAGGGAGAGGGAGAGGGAGAGGGAGAGGG
>JAABKJ010004283.1:0-24579 GCA_011634705.1 Andricus grossulariae
GCCATAACAATCTTGTCATCTGCGAAAGCCAATCCACGCACTTTTACTGTTTCGAGATCTACACCTTCTTCGTCAAAATATTCGAATTTCGAGAAAAAAAAAAATAAAACTTACGGATTTTCTTTCTCCGGAAATGGAAACTTTTGGCGGGGGGCCTTGCCCTCTAGGGCGAAAATCGTTTTTTGGACCACCCTATCGAACATACATATTTTTGGTTAAATATTGTTGGTTAAAAATTTGTCGCTTTTGATTGAAAATTCCACTATTTAGTTAAATTTTTTTTTCTTTCGTATTTCTTGATTTAAAATCATTTTTCTTGTTGAAAATTAATCTTTTTGGGTTTAAAAGGCCACTGTTTTCTATCAAAGTCGACTTCTTAGCTTGAAAACTCAATTATTTTGTTAAAAATTCATCTCTAGGTAGACAATATTTTTTGGTTGAAAATGTAGTATGTTTCATTTTTTACTATTGGAAAATGTGTGCTTTATTAATATTTTGAAATTAGCAGCATTTTAATTTTTAATTTATTTTTAATAAAAATTCCATTTTACTATTCATATAGATATAAAATTTTAATTATTCACACTTTTAAAATGTATAAATTTAAATTGTTTTGAATTTAGAACCATTTTAATTTTAAATAAAATTTCTTTGTTTTATGCATCTACTTTTAAAAATTTCATTCTTCACAGGTTGAAAATATATAAATTTTAATTATTTTTAATTAAAACCCATTTTAAATTAAATTTTCGAATTAAAATTCCTTGTTATTATTAATCTAGATTTAAAATGTCATTCTTTATAGTTTGAAAATATATGAATTTGAAATCTTTTGAATTTAGAAGAGTTTAAATGTTAAATCAAAGTACTTTGTTATTATTCACGTAGATTTAAAAATTTCATTTTTTACCGTTTGAAAATGAATAAATTTGAAAAATTTTGAATTTGGAATCATTCTAATTTGAAATAAAAATTATTTGTTTTATTCATCTAAATTTAAAATGTTGCATTTTTTACATGCTGAAAATGTATAAATTCTAAATCTTTTCATTTAGAAGCATTTTAATTTAAAATTTAATATTAAATCAAAATTCTGTGTTTGTTTTTTATATAGATTCAAAAAGGTCATTCTTTACAGTTTGAAAATGTAAAAAAATGTAATCTTTTGAATTTAGAAGTACTTTAATTTAACATCCAAGGCAGCATTATGAACTGGTGTGTTTGTCGTTTTAGAACTGAAAGACAACGAAGTTTAAGAGTTCTATTAAATGTCTGAGGAAGAAATCTGCAAAATGTCTGGAAAGCTAGTAAATATCGGTAACGAGACTTACTATTACACTGCTGTCAAAGGATCTCCCTTTGGAACCGACTGTACAGTTTTTGGCTTATCTCAAGATGAAGTACTGGCTTTGTCAAAACGGTTCCCCAACTCTGGAGCGGACGTCATAAACGGCGTTATGATCAAAGGTTCTTATCCAAAAATTTTATTAATTTTTTTCTAACCAATATTTTCAAAATTTCTTCCGTTTACAACTTATCAATCAGAAAATCACAAGCTTCATCGCGACTTCAGAATTGTTTTCACTTTTTGTCTTATTTTTCACCTTATTATTTATAAACTAGTTTTAATTTTAAAACGTAAAGTACTACAATTTTTAATTAAAAATATTGAAAATTTAAAGGCTAGGATTTTGAAAGTTTATAATTTTGAATAATTTAAATGTTGAATTAATCGATTTTGTACGTTTTTGATTAAAAAATGTTAAATTGTAATTATTTAATTTTAAAAATAGTAATTTTTTATTTCATTTATCAATCTAAAAATCAAAAGCTTTTGCTAGCGATATCAGAGTTAAACAAAAATTATTTCTATTTTTCACTTTATTTAAAAAGCTTTTCTATATTCAATTGTTTTTACTTTTAGAAAGTAAATTTTAATTTCTTAATAAAAATCTGCGATTTTGAGTAGTTAACCATTTTGATACGCTGTCAAATCAAAATGGTTAAAAATTTAATAATTGAATTTTTTGAATAATTCAGAAATGTTAAATTTTAAATTATTTCGTTTGGAAATCGTAATTTTTCATTTTACTTACCCACCTACAAATCACAACCATGCCAGTGACATCAGAACTGTCTTCACTTCTTGTCTTGTTTTTCACCTTATTATTTTGAAACATTTTCTGCATTAAATTTTTGCAGCTTCAAATAATTTTTAATTTTTCAATTTCAAAAGTTAATTTAAAATCGTTCAACTATAAAAGCTTTGTTTTCGGAAGTTTATAATGTTAAACGATTTAAATTTTGAATAAACCAATTTGGTGCGCATTCAATTCAAAATTGTTAAATTTAAAATTATTTAATATTTGATTTTACTTACATACCTATCTAAAAATCGCAAGCTTACGATTTTAAAACGTGAAGTATTAAAATTCTTAATTTAAAATATTGCAACTTTAAAGGCTTGGTTTTTGAAAGTTTATAATTTTGAATAATTTAAATGTTGAATTATCGATTTTGTACGCTTTTGATTAAAAAATGTTAAATTGTAATTATTTAATTTTAAAAATATGAATTTTTTATTTTATTTATTAATCTAAAAATCAAAATCTTTTGCCAGCGACATCAGAGTTTAAAAAAATTATTTCTATTTATACTTTATTTTAGAACTTTTTCTATATTCAATTGTTGTAACTTCAAATAATTTCACATTTTTTACTTTTAGAAAGTCAATTTTAATTTTTAATACAAATCTGCGATTTTGAGTAGTTAACCAATTTGTTACGCTGCCAAATAAAAATTGTTTAAAATTTAATTTCAAAAGTTAATTTTAAATTGAGATGAAAATCTGCTCTTTTTTTCATTGGCACTTAAAATTCTACAATTTTTAATTTAAAATCGTTCAACTATAAAAGCTTTGTTTTTGGAAGTTTATAATGTTAAACGATTTAAATTTTTTAATATACCAATTTGATGCGCTTTCAGTTCAAAATTGTTAAATTTTAAATTATTTAGTATTTGATTTTACTTACATACCTATATAAAAATCGCGAGCTTGCCAGCGACTTCAGAATTGTTTTCACTTTTTGTCTTATTTTGCAACTAATTATTTCAAAACTTTTTCCACATTAAATTATTGCAACTTCATATAGTTTCAAATTTCTTAATTTCAAGAAGCAAATTGTAAATTGGAATAAAAGTCTTCTGTTTTTATTGCTTAAAAATTCAAATTTTACCATTTTTAATCAAAACTCTTTCAACTATAAAAGCTTTATTTTGAAAATGTTGAAAAATTTTAATGTTGAAATAGTCGATTTCTTACGCTTTCAATTAAAAAGTGTTAAATTTCAATTGCTTAATTTTAAAAATAGTAATTTTTTATTTAATTTACCAATATACAAATTACAAGCTTGCCAGCGACTTCAATGTTTTTTAATTTTATATTCCTTTTTTTTCACCTTCATTTTAAAAGCTTTTCCACATTAAATTGTTGCAACTTCAAATAATTTCACATTTTTTTACTTTAGCCAATTTTAATTTGTAATAAAAATCTTCGATTTTGAATGCCTAAACCTTAAAAAATTTTAATTTTTAATTTAAAATATTTCAACTATGAAAGCTTTATTTTGGAAAGTGTACAATTTTGAATGACTTAAATTTCTGAAATAACAAATTTGGTACGCTTTCAATTTAAAATTGTTACATTTTAAATTATTTACTTTTTTAAAAAAATCAAAATTGTTAAATTTTAAATTATTTAATTTTTGAAAATTTTAACTTTTCATTTTACTAATCAATCTCAAAATTACAAGCTTGTCAGCGAAATTAGAATGGTTTTCGCTTTTCATCTTATTTTACAACTTATTAGGTTAAAACTTTTTTCACATAAAATTGTTACTACTAAATAATTTTACTTTTTTTAATTTCAATGGGTCAATTTTAAATTGCAGTAAAAATCTTCAATTTTTATTGCTTAAAACTGACAAATTCACCATTTTTAATTAAAAATCTTTCAACGATAAAACCTTTGTTTTTGAAAGTTATAAATTTTGAATAATTTAAATTTTAAATTAATCGATTTTGTACGATTTCAATTCAAAATTGCTAACTTTTAATCTAATAATTTGTAAATTGTAATTTTTTATTTTACTTACCAATTTAACAATGACAAACTTGCCACCGACTTCAGAATAAAATTTTTATCCCTTATTCTTCATCTCTATTTTAAAACTTTTTCCACAGTAAATTGTTGCAACTTCCAATAATTTAAAAGTTTTTAATTTCCAGCAACTAATTTTTAATTGTATTAAAAATCTTCAGCTTTCAATGCCAAAAACTTTACATTTTTAATTAAAAATCTTACAACTATACAAGCTTGGTTTTTAAAAATTAAATTTTGAATTAATCGATTTTGTGCGTTTTAAATTCAAAATGATTATATTTAAAAATTAAAAAAATTTTAAACTAATATTTTTAAAGCCTTAGGGCTTTCAATTCGAAATAGAACAATTTCTTAATATTTTTATTTGAAATTATTTACATTGGAACGTAACCAATTCAAAATTATTTAGGTTCTACTGCTATTAATTCGAAATTTTGGCTTATGTATAAAGTTTAAATCTAATATTATCCAATTTTCAACATATAAAATTGTAGTATTGTAAATCAACTGAAATTGAACTATTTTGAATATAACATGTTTAAAATCGTATAAGTTCAAATACAAATGCAAAAAATTGTGGAATTACAGATTTTATGTTTGAATTGTTGAGCAATTTTAATGTTGAACTTTCAGGTTTGAATCATTTTAAATTGAAACCGGTTAAAATTAAATAATTAAAAATTAAATCTGTTAAAAATGGTTATATCTATTTCCAATTTATATAATTTCAAATTGAATAGTAATTTCAAAATCAGAGCATTAATAGTATCAGAGGATTAATAGAGGATTAATAATATTTTAGCCTCCCATTTTTTAAATCAAAATACATATGCCACTTTTTCCACTTTTTTTTAATGGGAATGTCGCTGACAGTCCAGAAATTGCTCTGACATATTGATCTATACAAAAATTCATAATTAAATAAAGTGTAACAATAATTCATATATTTTTGGAGTTGAAAAATCTTTCCTTTGAAACTCAAGCCAAAAGTAAAATTATCCTATTGCGTTATCTATTTTTCATTCTTATTTAAATAAATTCTGAATTTAAAATTCTCTTCCATGACCAAAAGAATCGTTTAAAGAACTTTTCCTCTTCAACTTTTTTTCCTCCAAAGGAAAATTTTTCTAGTATCGGGGCCACATTACGTCACTTAAAGAGCTGGAAATGCTTTGCCTTTTAGATTTTATCAAAAACGAACTTTATCTCAGGTCAATCGATTTTGAATTCAGTTTTAAAATGCTGAGAAGACAGTATAATAAAGTATCAGTAAGTTGTTTTATTGATTTTTTATTCCATCTTGAATGTTTCGCAAACAAATAATTGAATCTTTTATTGTGTCGTCTTGTGCTTTGGATAAAAATACTATTTTTTACTTTAATTTTATTTCACATATATGTGGATTTCACGCCGGACTAACACAAACTTCACATAATCGATTTGTTTTTAATTTAGCTACTTTTTTGTTTAGTGGAGAAAATATAGATTGCCAAAGATTTCACTTCAAACAAATTTTTTTGGAAAGTTATTGCACTTTTCCATTTTGGACACTTTTTGAGTCTCTAAAACATCAATTATAAAACCGATATAATCAAGATTATTTAAAATTATTTTTGTTAGTTAAAGAAGAAAAATGCAATCGAACAGTAAAAAATGACATTTTAAGCAAAAATTAAAAAAAGACATTTTATTTTTTATCACAATTTTTTATTTTAAGAATTTATGTACAGCACATATGTTTTATCATTTTGAAGATGATATTTTAGATGCAAAATTGATGAAAACACTTTTAAAATTAATCAAAAAGTAAAAGGAAGATAAAAGAAAAAGAAATTTATTTTACATAATTTAATTGATAAAAAAATATTTAGTTATGCATAAATAAAGAAATTAATTTCCAGGAAAATATTTTCGCCGGGCACGTCTTTTCCGTCTTCTGTCCCTTCTGTAGCTTTTTCTTAAACGTCCCCGGCCTAGTTGAAAATTTTTAATTAAACAAAATTTGCTTGAAAATTTATTTAACTATTTATGCATAACTTAATCTTTCTATATCAATTAAATTATGCCAAATCAACTTTTTGTTTTTTCATTTTCCTTTTTCATTAATTTCAAAAGTTTTTTCATAAATTTCGCTTCTGAAGTAGCATCATGAAAAATTGGAAGTATTACTTATTATTATTTACAAGTTAAAATTTGGTTTAAATTGCTTTTTTTATTTATACAGTTAAAAGACTTTTAAAAATATGTTCTATTTATGTAATTGGAAAGTACACGAAAATCTGCAGTTTAACTTTCTTTAACAAACTATTTTTTTAAACCTATATTTAAAAAAAAAATAAGTTTTTTAATTAAAAGACTCTTTAAAACTATATTTTTATTTATGTAATTGTAAAGAACACGAAGACAACCATTTGTTTTAGTTTTTTAATTAAGAATTTTGGTATAAAATTAAATTTTTATTTATATAATTGTGAAGAACACGAGGGCAGGGAGTTTTTAATGTTTTGTCATTTACAATTTTTTTAATTATTTGCTTTTTTAACTTGTTTAATTTTTAATTAAGAATTTTTTGATTATATTTACTTAATTGGGAAGAACATGAAAATCGGGAGGTTTTTCAAATTTCTTAATTTTCTTTTCTTTCTTTTTTAACCCTTTCAGTTTTCAAAGCAAACGATTTCTTTATTTTAATATATATTTTTTAACTTGCAAATTTTTTCTAAAGAATGCATAAAACCAGGAGTTTTTTCCAATTTTTAATTTTTTAATTTGAAATGTTTTTCAGTTTCTTATAAAAATCGTCTTTTTTCTTCATTTTTCTCGTTAGTTTTAATTTAAAATCTTCTTCTTTTAAATCTTGTTTTATTTATTATTTCGTTAGATCACGTGAAAACAGGAGTTTTTTCAAATTTTTAATTTTTCAGTTATTTTTCAGTTTCTATAATAAAATATTTTGTTTTAGTTTTTTTTTTGTAATTTAAAAAATTACTTATATATAACCAGGTATATAATAATTTATACAATGAGAATTTTGAGATTTTGAGACGTACTAACTGATGACTTATTTCTTTAAATCACTTCTTATTCGGACATTTTAAATTGGCTGTAATTCTATAATCTCGATTTTTTTTCGGAAATTTCATTTTTCGAGATTTGTCAGTCGTTTCCATATTAACCGATCTTGAATTTTTATTCCTTTTTTTCGGATGCTAACCAAAAATTTTTGTTCTCTAGGTCAAAACAATTCAATCAATTTTAGCATTATCATTTTCATAATACCCAAAATCTATCAAATCAATTATAAAACCGATATATGTAATTAAGTAAGAAATTTATTTTGCGATAGAAAGATTTTTTAAACTTATTGTTGTGATTTAAAGAAAAAGTATTGAATTACATAGTAAAAATTTAATATTTTAAACCAAAAATTGGTTTAAATGTTATATTTTCACAAATAATAATTTTTTTTTAATCACGTAAGGTATGTTGATTTTATCATTTTTTGTCTAAAATGACATTTGGAAGTATAAAGAAAATCAGGTTAGGCATTTTTTGTGAATCGAGTTTGAAAAAAATCAAAATTGGAACCTCAAAATTGAAATTCTCCGTGTTTTTTTCACAATAAAAAAGTCGAAAATAGAAAAAGTGCAATAACTTTCAAAACACAATTTTTGAAGTGAAATCTTGGGCAATCTATATTTTTCCCATTAAACAAATAAGTAACCAAAGTTTTTGAAAAATCGATGATATAAAGGTCTGGCTTGTGCGAGATCATTTTGGAATCTATCTACAATTAATTATGTGATATTAATAATTCATTACTTGTGTTTTATTAACCGATAATTAAATTTTTAGGACCTCCACTAAACATCATCAACGCTTTAGCCGAGTTGGGCTATAAAGTCGTCAGCACCACCGGGGAAGCAGAAATTCTTTGGACTCTTCAAAGAGAGATTTAATTTTTAATACCAAAAACTCACTCTTCAGCTTCAGTTTGTGTCTAGAATATTACTGCACTCTATTTTAATATGTCCTTATCTTTGAAAAGGATTCCGTGCAGGGTCACGAGTTATTGCGAAATATTATTCCAATGTTTTTGAAAACATTTTTTGTCTTCAATCGTTAAAAAAAATGGTTAGCAGTGCAGAAAAAGAAAATATGAGAGTGGACCAAACCAATCATGAGATATATTTTGTTGTAGGAAAAAAAATTATTGCTCTTCGGGAGACCTTGTTGTAATATTTGTCACATTATAATGAATTTTATATCTAATATATTATTTAACTTTTTTTTTATAACAACCAAGGAACTTAAACGACAAAGTATTATTCTCTAGAAATAATCCGAAATAGTGAGTTTTTCTCTAGAAGTAATTGAGGAAGGCAATAGTGAATTAATAGTACTTTTCAAAATTCTAGGCATTTTCGTAAGGAATTTTGCAATGCCATGTTTCTATATAAACAGTATTCTGTATTAAATATAACTATCTATTCCATCTTGAAAGTCGAATAAAAATGAAGAACGAGACAGCTAAAAAATTCAGGGTTCCCAAAGACTTGGCTCATTTTTATTCAATTTTCAAGGAAAGTATTTAATATGTCATCTTCCATGATACAAGTGATAAAGGATCTGTAATCTACTAAAGTACAAGTCTTTTTAGAATTCATTACAAAAGATTATCAAGTTAAGAGACTTAAATAATGAAACTCTTCATATTATTTTTTTATTTTTTTTTTTTACTAAATGTTTTATTGATTCCAAGCGTCAATTTCTGTGTGATAATAATTTTTTAAAGTATTTTCTCTGGTGTTTTTCTTTAGGAATTTTTAAAGTTTGCATCAAAACTAGTTTTATCGATATGTCCTAGCCACTTGGTGTAATTAGACCTTTCGTGAAATGTCTAGATAGTTCATGAACTGATATCGGAGTTTAAAATTAGGAAAAATGTTGCTCGAAAATTTAATTATGTATGCATAATTACAATTCTTTTCGTCAATTAAATGATGAAAAATCAATTTAAATATTTTTAAATTTATTATTTTCTTTTTTTATATTATTTTGTTGAATTAGTGTGGAGGTAGGTCAGGAAATTTTATTGGTCAGGGAAAGTCAGGGAATTCGTATAAAAGGCCTTTTAAATAACTGTCAATCAAATTAAAATTTGTTTAAATTTTAATTTGAAATTATTTTATCCCGTTCATAATTTTTCTATGTTTGGTTGAAAATTAATCTTCTTTGGATAAATATTCGACTGTTTTAATTGAAAATCCGTTTTTTTGGGGGTTAAGTTTAACTGTTTTTTATTAAAAATTAAAATCTTTTTTGGTTGAAATATCTACGATTACATTTTTCGATTAGAATTCATCTTTCTTGGTTGAAAATTCAACTACTTAGTTAAAAATTCATCTTTTTGTTTGAAAATGTAAGTATTTTGTTGAAAATTCATTTTTTTAACTTAAAATTTAACTATTCTAGTTGAAGATTCATAATTTTAGTTAAGAATTCATCTTTTTGTTTAAAAATGTAACTATTTTGTTGAAAATTTATGTATTTGGTTGAAAATTCATTTTTTTAACTTTAAATTTAACTAATCCAGTTGAAGATTCATCATTTTAGTTCAAAATTCATCTTCTTGGTTGAATGTTCAACCACATTCTTGAAAACTCTTTCTTTGGAAAATTTAATATTTGTAACTGTAAATATAGCAGTTGAAGATTCAACTCTTTTACAGAAAATTCGTCTTTTGGCTTGAAAGTTTAACGATTTGCATTACATTTTTGGTTGAAAAATTAAACTTCTGGATTGAAAGTTGATCTACTTAGTTAAAAATTTATTTATTTTTGGTTGAAGATTCATCATTTAAGTTGAAAATTCATCTCTTTGGTTGAAAATTAAACTATTTTGTTGAAAATTCGTCTTTTTGGTAAAAAAATAATATTTTGTAGTTGAAAATTCAACTGCTATGTAGAAAATTCATCTATTTGGTTAAAAATTTGTATTTTTTCGGTTAAAAACTGAACTATTTTTTAAAAAATTCATGTTTTGGTTGCAAATTCTTCATTTTATGGAGTTGGAAATTTGGCTATTTTGTTGAAAACTAATTTTTTTGTGAACATTTTTACTTGAAATTTATCTTTACCATTGTTGGTTGAAATTTTATCTTTTTTAGTTGAAAAATCAACTATTTGTTTGAAAATTCAACTATCTTGTATGAAAATTCGTTGAAAATTCAATTACGGGGTTGAAAGTTGAACCACTTTGTTAAAAAATCGTTTTGTTTTAGAAGATTCATCTTTTTAGTTGAAATTTCAGCAATTTTAACTACTTTGTTGAAAATTATTTTTTTGTTTATTTTAAAATTAATTTTTGAAAACTTAAAATATAACATACCCATTTTTGTTGAAAAATGTTTTTTTTTAGTTGAAAATTTGTCTTTTTTCGCATGTAAGTTCAATTACTTTCTTAAAAAATAATTTTTTCGGTTGCAGGTTCATCATTTCAGTTGAAAATTTATACTTTTTTTTAAATTGAACTATTTGTTTAAAAATATATGTATTTTGTAGAAAATTCACCTCTTTTGGTAGAAAAGTAGTATTTTTTTTGGTTAAAAACTCAAATGGTTGGTTGAAATTTAATCGGTTTTGGTTGAGGATTCAACTATTTGGTTGAAGATTCATTATTTTAGTTTCATCTCTTTGGTCGAAAATTAAACTATTTTGTTGAAAATTCCACTATTTGTTTGGAAATTAATGTATTTTGTTGAACATTTGTCTCTTTTCGTAAAAATTATTCTTCTTTGTTCAAAATTCGTATTTCTGTTTGAGAATTCATCTTTGTAGCTTTAAAATATGTAGTATTATAGCTTTCGTTGAAAATTAATATTTTTTTTGAAAATTCAACTGGTTTTGTTTAAAGTTAAATCTTTTTTGGTTGAAAATTCATTTTTTTAGGTATATAATTCCAGTATTTGGTTAAAAATTCAGCAACTTTATTGAAAATTTAATTATTTTTATGAAATTGTTAGTATTTTGTCAAAAAGACATCTTTTTTGGTCGTAAATTTCAACTATTTCAATTATTTACACGGAAATTTTTGATAAAATATTTTGTTTAAATCTTCATCCACACGTAGTGAATTATGTTTTTAAAATATGAATAAGCCAATTGTAAGACCGCATTTGCGATTTTTCAAATTATATTCATTGAGATTTATTACACTTGCTTCCTAAAAATGCTCTCTTGATTTTAAACAAAATTAATATTTTTTAAACAATCAAAATCGCAGATAGCAGTTCGTGATCTGTCTAGGAATTTCATAAAATGTCTAATTGCACAAAGTGACTACGGCAGATATACAATTAATTAAATGCCGGAAACTCTTAAACTTTCCTACTCACATTCCATCGGATCTATTCGAATCGAACAAAAAAAAAATCAAATTGAGTAAAGTACGAATTAAATATTGTTAGTGGATTTAGATTTTTTATAAGTATCATGAATATTTTTTCACTTAGATGTGCAATTATGATTTATTTACTCTGCACGTAAAAAATCAAATGGTACTTAAACTGTTTAGTTTTAAGTTTTAAATTTCCAAAATAGCATTATTTCTGTTGGCTATTTGTTTGTTTTGCTGTTTAGTAAGTTAGTACTCAATTTTATTTAAAATTATTTCCGTTAGAGATTCCATGAAAAATAACGAGTGTTATTTCAATTTCCATGGAGATTATTGCAAATTTATACTCTTAGGGCGCTATTTACACAGTTTCTCGCACATGAGTAATCGAATATTGTACGACTGGATATAGTGTTTTGCATTCTACATCAATGCTTGTATAATGAATATACGACTGTAACAATATACTGAATATTTTGATGTCTCTCTTGTGTTTCACTCAACCTTCGATTTTTTTAGGGTTTCTTACCCCCGGGGGAATAACCCTTGTAGGCTCGGTCCGGTGTCCGTCCGTCTGTCGTACTTTTTTCCAAGGAGGGGAAGTGTTGGGGAAGTGTAGGGGAATTATGGGAAGTATTGGAAAAATGGGATTGGGAAGTAGGTGAAGTGATGGGAGAAGCAGAGGAAATAAGGGAATGGTAAGTAGGGAAATAAGGGTTGGGGAAGTAGGGTGAATAGTGGTAGGGGAAGTGTTGGGAGGGGGTAAAAGAAGTATGAGAAGTGAAGGGAAGAGAAGTGATGGGAGAATTAGAGGAAATGAGGGGACGGTAAGCAGGGAAATAACGGGTGGGGAAGTTGCGAAAATAGGGGGAGGGGAAGTATAAGAAGTGAGGGGAGGTAAAGTAGGGAAGTGAAGTAGAGGAAATGATGAGGTGGTAAGTAGGGAAATAAAGGATGGTGGAGTAAGGAAAATATGGGGTGGGGGAGTAGGAGAAGTATGAGAAGTGAGTGAAGGGGAAGTGATTGTAGAAGTAGAGGAAATGAGTGGATGGTAAGTAGGGTAATGAAGTACGGGGAGTATGTAAAGTGAGGGGTGGGGTGGTAAGGAAAGGGATTGGAGAAGTAGAGGAAAGGAGGGGATGGTAAGTAGGGAAATAAGGGGCGGTAAAGTAGGGGAAATAGAAGTAGGATAAGTTTTGGGATAGGAAATAAGGGAAGTATGAAAAGTGAGGAGATGGAAAGTGATAGGAGAAGTAGAGGATATTAGGGAATGGTAAATAGGAAAATAAGGGGTGGGGAAACAGGAGAACTGTTTGGATAGCGAGTATGGGAGGGGGAAGTAGGGGAAATGAAGGGAAGAGTAGATGAAAATAGGGGTTGGTAAGTAGGGAAATAAGTGGATAAGCAGGGAAAGTGGGAAATGGTGAAGGGGAATTGTGAGAAGTGAAGGGAAATGAGGAGAAGGGAAGTAGGGGAAACGAGGAGAGGGGAAGCAGGAAAAGTTATAGACGGGGGCATAGGAGAAGTTAGGGGTGGGGAAGTAGGTGAAGTAATGGTAAATTATGGGTGGGGAAGTAGGAGAAGTGACGGGAAGCGAAGGGAAATGAGTGTGCGAAGGGAGTGTTAGCTTGGGATGTGAGACGAGGCGAAAGTAGGGGTGGAAGAAGTTGGGGAAAGGAGGGTTAAAGTGTGAGTAGGGAAGTAGGGGGAATTATTTAATTAACGTGTTAATAGGTTATAAAACCCTTTTCTGCAGGCCACGGAGCCTACTTTGACTAATTTTTTGATTTAGAGATACGTAAATTGTCGAGAAAATGTTTTTTATATTGTATTTTTATATTTTATTTTTAATTTAATTTTTAATTATAGTAATTATATTTAATACATGCAGAGGTTCATTAGTGAGTTTCAGATAAGAAATATGGATTCCAACCATTCCCATGAAGGAGGAGCCTGTTGCAATTCCAAAAATGATTCTGGGGTCCGACAAACTTTATCGGAAATGGAGTTCGAAAGAGGAATTTGGTACGCAGGCAAGTAACAAAAATTAACTGTTCTATTTTGAATTAAAAATATTAAGATTTTGTAGTTTAAATTGAAAAATATCACGGACGAAATAATTTCATTTCAAATTGAATTATTAAATATTGGGCGATTTCGTTTAAAGCGACTAAAAATGAGTTGAGAATTGAAAGCAACGGAAATTAAACAATTTTAAACTTTTAAAATTGTATTGTTGCAAATTTAACTCGTTTTAAGTTTTTTCATAAATTTTGAATAATGAATAATTTTAGATTTATGTAAATTACGCAACATAGAAAATTGAACAAATTTAAATTGAGTCCTTCAAGAGTATAGAATCTTATTTGAAATTAAAAGCCTTAATAGCTGAATAATTGTTTATTTTAATATTTTCAAATGGAATAATTGGAAATTAAACTATTAAAAATTGGACAGTTTTTAAATTCATAATGAAAAGTGTACTGCATATTATATTTTTGGTTCAGAATTAATTTCTTTTCGTTAAAAATTCTCCTGTTTTGTTGAAAATTCATATTTGCGGATTGAAAGTTCAATTGTTTTGTAGAAAATTTTCCTTTTGGGCTTGAAAATGCCACAATTTGATTGAAATTTTTCTTTATTTCTAGACAGAAAAATCTTTTTTAGTCGCCCTTTTTGGTTGAATTCAACTGTTTTTGATTTAAAATTAAAATATTTTTTTGTTGAAGTATCAACTATACATTGTTCGTTGAGAATTAATCTTTTTGGTAGTAAATTCAATTAATTCGTTGAAGCTGTAACTACTTTGTGAAAATTTCATTTTTTTTATGGAGATTCATTACTTTAGTTGAAAATTCATATGTATGGTTGAAAATTTTACTATTTTGTTAGATATTAATCCTTTGGTTGAAAATTAATTTTTTTTAATGAAAATGTAACTATTTTGTTTAATTTATCTTTTTTAGTTGTAAATTCAACTACTTGGTTAAAAATTCTTCTTTTTTGGTAGAAAACTCAACTGTTTGGTAGAAAATTCATTTTATTGGCTTGAAAATTCTACAGTTGGTTAAATTTTTTTTCTTGGCTGAAAAATCGTTCTTGATTGTAAATTCAGCTCTGTTGTTGAAAATTCTTCTTTTTGGTTCGAACATTCATGTTTGCAGGTGGAAAATTCAACTATTTGGTTAAAAATTCAACTTCTTTCTAAAAATTCGTCTCTTTGGCTTGAAAGTTCTTTAGTTTTAAAGGCAACTATTTGTTTTGAAAATTACTATTTTTTAGTTGGAAATTGAACTATTTGTTTAAAATTTCATCCTTTTTGTTTGTAAATTATCTTTTGTAGTGAAAATTCATCTTTTCGGGTTTAAAAGCCAAATGTTTTCTAAAACATTAGACTATTTTGTTGGAAACGAAATATATTTCGCCTTGAAATCTTAGAATGTTGATGCCCACACCAATTTTATTCAAAAAAGTTTTTTTCCCTATTAGTCCCCTATTTTCGTGTCTGAAATATTCCTAATGGACTTTGTCTTGAAATATTAAAAATTATTGACTGATATTTTATGATACCTGAGAAAAGGATTAATATTGATGGTTTTTTTTTCCAGCTCAGTCTAATGACTATGCCAGAGTGGAGTATCTTTTAAAGAAGGGAACTTCAGTAAATGCCGAAGATTCTGCAGGATATACGGCTTTGCATTATAGTGCAAGGAATGGTCATTGTAAACTCTGCAAACTATTGTTAGAGAATGGTGCTAATGTGAACGCATTGACTCGATCGGGCCAAGCAACTCCACTTCATAGATCAGCGACTCAAGGCCATGTTGAGATCACAGATTTGCTATTGAAATCGGGTGCCGATCCGAGCATTGCTGACGCAGATGGATACACTGCTCTTCATCGCGCTGTCATCTCTAATTCTGGCCCAGTGTGTAAATTACTGATCTCAAAAACTGATCCGAAGAGTCTGGATAATTGTGGACGTACTCCTTCAGATTTAGCTAAAGAAGGAAATAATAAGGAAGTTCTTGAAGTTTTTAAGAATGTAAAGATTTAAAAATATAAATGAACATAAAGGCATTAAGAAATACAGTTCTTTTAATCTATCATTGTATATTGCAAAAAGCTGATGATAAAATAATATTTGTCCGAATATTTCATCGTCAGGGTTTTAATTTTGGATTCAACTAATTTATGGGTAAATTTTATTATTTTATGTGATTTTATATGATGTGATTATTTTATGGATTGATGTGCTTCAATAAAGAAGTTCATTCGAGGGTCTCCTTTATATTTTAGTAATGGTCGTATTCTTTCAGATTTAGCTTAATAGAGGGATAATTAGGAAGCGTTTGAGATTGTTAAGAATATAAAGGCTTTATAAATGTCCATAAACATAAAGATATTAAGAAATACAGGTTTTTAAGTTTATGGTTGTATATTTCGAAAAGCTGATGATAAAATAATATTTGTCAGCATCATTTGATTTAGGGGAATCTTTTTTAATCCTCGTCATGGTTTTAATTTTGATTGGGGGTCTACTTTCTATTTTAGCTATTGTGAACGTACTACTTCAGATATAGGTGAAGACAGGAATATTAAAGAGGTTCTTGAGATTTCTAAGCATATAAAAGCTTCATAAATATCCACCAACATAAAGATATTAAGAAATACAGCTTTTTTAATTTGTGGTTGTATATTTCAAAAAGTTGATGATAAAAGAATATTTTAAAGCATCTTCTGATTTAAGGGAATATTTGGGATTACTCCTCAGGGTTTTAGTTTTGGTTTTAGCTGACTGAGGAATGATTATGATAGATTTTTATTTATAAAGTTTATGGGTTCATGTGCTTCAAGAAAATAATTCAATTGCGGGTCTTTTTTCTATTTTAGCAATTACGGTCTTACTGCTTCAGATTTAGCTGGAAAGGGAGACAATAAGGAAGTTCTTAAGGTTTTTAAGAATTTCAAGACTTTATACATATACAATATAACATTATTAATAATAATAATATAATAAACATAATTTTTTCAATCCGCAGTTGTATATTTTGAAAAGCTGATGATAAAAGAATATTTGTAAGCATCTTCTGATTTAAGGGAATCTTTGGGATTACTCCTCAGGGTTTTAGTTTAGATTTTAACTAATTTCGGAATGATTATGATTGATATTTATATTTAAAATGTATGGATTGATGTGCTTGATAAGTACATATAAACATTATGATACAAGGTAGTTCAATTTTTTAAAACTATGGTTGCATATTTCATAAAGCTAATAATAAAAGAATAATTGTAAGCATCTTCTGATTTAAGGGAATCTTTGGGATTACTCGTCTGGGTTTTAATGTTTAATTTAACTAATTATGGAATGCTTATGATTGATTTGTAATTGTAAAGTTTAGGAATTGATCTGCTTCAATAAAATAGTTCAATTACGGGTCTTCTATTTTAGCAAATGTGGACGTACAGCTTCAGATTTAGCTGAAAAGGGAGACAATAAGGAAGTTATTTAGGTTTTTAAAAATTTGAACACTTTAGACATATAAAATATAACATTATTATTAATAATAATATAATAAACATCATTTTTTTAATCCGCAGTTGTATATTTTGAAAAGCTGATGATAAAAGAATATTTGTAAGCATCTTCTGATTTAAGGAAATCTTTGGAATTCATCGTCAGGGTTTTAATTTTGATTTTAACTAATTTCGGAATGATTATCATTGATATTTGTGTATAAAATGTATGGATTGGTGTGTTTTAGAAATATATACAAACATCTAGATATAAGGAAATATAGTTTTTTAAATCTCTGGTTGCATGCTATTTCATAAAGCTAATGATAAAAAAATAATTGTAAGCATCTTCTGATTTAAGGGAATCTTTGGGATTCCTCCTCAGGGTTTCAGTTTTGATTTTAACTAATTTCGGAATGATTATGATTGACATTTTTTTATAAACAGTATGGATTGATGTGATTTATAAATGTATACAAACATGAAGATATAAGGAAATACTGTTTTTTAAATCTCTGGTTGCACATTATTTCAAAAAGTTGATGATAAAAGAATATTTGTAAGCATCTTCTGATTTAAGGGAATCTTTAAGATTCATCGTCAGAGTTTTTATTTTGCTTTTAATTAATTGTGGAATGCTTATGATTGATTTTTATCTGTAAAGTTTATGGGTTGAAGTGTTCCAATAATATAGTTAATTTGAGTGTCTTCTTTCTATTTTAGCAATTGTGGACGTACTGCTTCAGATATAACAGAAAAGAGATAATAAGAAAGTTATTAAGATTGATAAAAAAACATTATAAATATCAACAAAAGCTATTAAGAATACAGGTTTTTTAATCTATGGTTTTATATTTCAAAAAGCTCATGATAAAAGAATATTTTGAAGCATCTTCTGATTTAAGGAAATCTTTGAGATTCCTCATCAGGGTTTTAATTTTTATTGTGGGTCTACTTTCTATTTTAGCAGTTTTTTAATCTATGGTTGTATATTTCAAAAAGCTGATAATAACATAATATTTTGAAGCATCATCTGATTTTAGAAGCTCTTTGTGATTCTTCTTCAGGGTTTTAGTCCTGCTTTTAACTAATTGTAGAATGATTATGATAGACTTTTATTTGTAAAGTTTCTGTGTTGATGTGCTTCAATAAAATAGTTCAATGTAGGGTCTTCTTTATATTTTAGCACTTGCGGACTTACTGCTTCAGATTTATCTGAAGAGAGAAATAATAAGGAATTTATTGAGATTTAAAAAAATGTAAAGACTTTATAAGTGCCCAAAAACATAGAGATATAAGGAAATACAGGTTTTTAATCTATGGTTGTATATTTCCAAAAGATGATGACAAAAGAGCGTTGTAAGGATCTTACTTAAGGGAATCTTTGGGATTCCTCATCAGGGGTTTAACTTTGATTTTAGCTAATCATGGAATGATTATGATATATTTTTATTTGTGAACTTTACGAGTTTGCTGTTTTAAAATAAATTCGTTAAATTGAGCATTTTTTTGGCAATTCAGTCTAAGTACAAAATTTTAACTTTATTACGGTGTCTACTTGACTGGGAAACCTGGAATTTTGTCCACCACCAGAAAAAAACGTTTTAAAGCTTAGGGATCGTGCATAAATTACGTAACGCAATTTTCCTATGCTTTTGACCCCCCCCCCCATATGTAACGCCTTTTCTGACTTTTCCCTGTAGTTTTTCATCATTATGTAACACTAAGCTAGACCCCCCCCCCCTCCAAAGTGTTACGTAATTTATGCACGACCCCTTAGTATAAAGACACTTCCATTTGTTAGCATTTAATAATTTGTTAATTTTATTAATAATTCAAAGTTTCAAATTTTTCTCTGAAATAGGTTGAATGCTATCTAAATTCTGAACAAAATCAGTCCACGGTAAAGTTAATTTGTTAATGTTTTAAAAAGCTATTGCTGAAAAAGTGCAAATTTTAATGTTTTACTTTTTTTCAAATGAAATATGAAATTATAAACATTTTTCAATATTCTTGGGCTCATTTTTAAAGTAAATTTCTAAAGAATTGTAGTAACTTATTAGCATAAATGCTCTTTTTTGCACTCTGCAAGAAGTTGAAGATGAAGAAAATTTATTACTTATTTCATATGTTTAAAAAAATCTATTTCTCAGCAGAACAAAATATAAAAAATTTTCAACGTTTTTGTTCTGGCAATTTATACTGCGAGGATACAGAAATTTACTTTTAAAAAGAGCATTTAAAAACATAAGAGCATTTCAAAATTTAATTAGGATCATTAAGGAATATTTAAAAAATTTTATTATTCTGGTTGTCATTGAAATTTTAAGAAAGCATTACAATTTAAACTATTTTTACAATAGCATCTTAAAAAATTAACAAAGTGACTTACTTAATTCCATCATTATTTTATGCAGAATTTCAATCTGTTCAAGAGAAAAAAAATCAACGCTTAATTCATAAAATTAACAAATTTTGAATACTTATGGAAAGTACATTTTTCATGAAAATTTGAAAATTAACATAAAAAGCATTATTTTGTTAAATTGGGTTGAGATAGTTAGAATGACCTTAAAGCTAATACATATTATGCATTAAAATAAAATATTGGGCTTTTATCAGTTTGTAAATAATTGAATGAATAATTTTTTGGGAAATGACCAGGAATTAAAAATTGGGTAGACACCTTGTTTGTTTTTTAAATCTTTATTACTTTAGGTTTCAGTTTCTTTCATTATTAAATTTCTAGTATAGTTCAAAAATTTAGTACAATTAGTGATTAAGAGAATCTTTGGCGATTTGACGTGGAAACCTGAAAATGACATGGAATTTTTTTATTCACAAAAAACATTTTTAAAAAACTATTAACTTATCATTAGGATAAGAATGTAAAAATCTGCAAATGCCCTTTAATTTAATTTGAAAACCTAATCAATAATTTATAAGTAATTTTTAAATTCTAAACCACGCAAAAATTAGAAAATTGATTTCTTCCTTTGATAATCCAAAAAATTGTTCTTTGATTTTGGACGTTTGTTTACCCTAAGATGAGTAAAAATTATTTTTTTATTTATTTTTTTTTCAGCTGAAAAAATTTCCGTTATTTTATTCGAGTTTGTTTTGATTAGAACACATGTTTTACACCAAGAGGGAAACAGCTCCTAAAAATGCGATCCAGCATATATGGATTATTGCGGATTATTTCCAGTTTCCCTGGATTACGTCTATATACAGAATTAGTCTGGTTCACCTAAGATTACTTCCGATTCCATGGGATTACTCTGGATTACCAAATAGTTGAATTTTCAAAAAAATCATGAATTTTTAACAGTGAGGAATAATTTGGTTGAAAAAAAAGAAAATTTTCAACGATTTTTAACAAAATACATGAATTTTCAATCAAATAGTTGAATTTTAAACCAAACAGATAAATCTTCAACCAAAGAGATAAATTTTCCACTAAAGAAAACAATCTTCTACTGAAATATTAAAATTTTTAGTGAAAAATTAATTTTGAACCACAAAACGACTATTCAACAAAATAGTTACATTTTTCACAAAAATAGTTCAATTTTCAAACAAAAAGATAAATTTTCATTCAAGTAGATTCGTTTTCTACCAAGAAAGAAGAATTTTTATCAAAATACATGATTTTTCAACCAAATAGTTGAATTTTCCACAAAATAATTAATTTTCTATAAAAAAGAACTAATTTTTAATCAAATACATGAATTTTCAATAAAGTAGACGAATTTTCAACTAAAAAAATAAATTTACAGTCGAAAACGCAGTACTTACATTTTCATTGAAAAAAACTATTCTTCAACTAAAAACACGAATTTTCAACAATATAGTTACATTTGTCTCCAAAATAGTTTAATTTTTCACCAAAGAGATGAATTTTCAACTATTATCAACTATTTTGTTCTTGTTATTTTTATTTGTTAAAAATTAATTTTCTGGTTAAAAATTCAACTGTTTGGCGAAAAAATAATCCACTTTGTAGGAAATTCAACAATTTTGTTGAAAAGTCATTTTCTTGGTAGAAAATTCAAATTGTTTGCTGAAAATTAATCTTTCTGTGTTAAAAATTCAACTATTTTAGTAGAAAATAAATTTCTTTGGTTCAAAATTGAACTATATGTTTGAAAATTCATGAACTTCATTATAAATGCATCCGTTTTGGTTTTGAAAATGAATCTTCTTGTTTGAAAAATTACCTTTTCGGTTGAAAATTGAACTATTTGGTTAAAAATTCGTTTCTTTAGTTGAAAATTGATGAAATTATTGAAATTATTTTATTACTATATATATATATATATATATATTATTTATATTATTATTAATCATTTTGGTTGAAATTATTTATAAACCTGTCTGTTTTAGTTGAAAATCCAACTGCTTGGTTCAAAATTCATGTATTTTGTTGAAAATTGGTCTTTTTTCGTAGAAAATTCATCTTCTTGGTTGAAAATTCAACTACTTGATTTAAAGTTGAACTAATTTGTTACAAACTTATTTTTTGGTTGGAGATTTACTTATTAAGTAAAAAGTTAACTATTCCAGTTGAAGATTCATCATTTCAGTTGAAAATTTAACTATTTTGTTGGAAATTCGTTTTGTTTTTGGTAAAAACTTAATTTTTTTGAATATCAATGTAACTATTTTATTTTTGTTTGAAAATTTATCTTTATTAGTTAAAAAGTCAGCTATTTGGCTGAAAATTTATCTTTCTTAGTTCAAGTCAACTACTTGGATGAAAATTCATGTATTTTGTTGAAAATTGATCTTTTACGGTAGAAACTAATTCTTCCCGGTTAAAAATTTATGTTTTTGATTGAAAATTGAACTATTTGATTAAAAGTTTATGTATTTGGTTATACATTCGTCTATTTTAGTATAAAAGATTAATCTTCTTGCTCGAAAATTGTTTTTTTTTTTATTTAAAAATTAATTTTTTTAAACTGAAAATTGGACTATTCCATTTTTTATTATAAATTTATCTAATTTAGTTGGAAATTTATCTATCCAGTTGAATATTCATGCACATTGTTAAAAGTTCGTCTTTTTTGGTAGAAATCCTCTTCCTTGAAAATATATCTTTTTGGTTGAAAATTAGTTCTTTTTTGGTTGAAAAATAATTTTTTTGACTCAAATTTTAACTGTCCCATTTTTTATTGTAAATTTATATTTTTTAAGTTGAAAATGTAATTGTTTGTTGAAAATTCACGTATTTCGTTAAAAAATTTATCTTTTTTTGGTGGCAAAATCTTCTTGATTGAAAAATTAATTATTTGAATGAAAGTTCAACTAATTTGTCAAAAACTCATTTTTTTGGAGATGCATAATTTTAGTTAAAAAATCATTTCCTTGGTTGAAAATTGAACTATTTTATAGGCAAATCGTTGTTTTCGGTTGAAAATTTATTTTTTAAATGAAAATTTAAATATCTCATCTGAAGATTCATAATTTTATTTAAAGATTGAACTTTTTTTTTTTGTAAATTCGTTGTTTTATTTAAAAAATAATTTTTTTCACTGAAATTTAACTATTCCATTTTTGATTATAAATTTATCTGTTTTAGTTGAAAATTTAACTATTCAGTTCAAGATTCATGCATTTTTTTAAAATTCGTCTTTTCTGATAGCAGTCTTCTTGCTTGAAAATTCATGCTTGTAGGAGAACCTTAAAAGAGATCAATTTTCTACCAAAAATGGAATTGTTACAATTTTAATTTAAAAAATTAAGTTTTTAACAAAAAAATGAATATTCAACAAAATAGTTAAATGCTCAACCAAAGAAATGCTTTTTTAACTAAAATTATGCATCTCTCTAACTTAAGTGATTGACTTCTTGAAAATTACCTGAAACTTACCAAATATACCTTGAAATTTACCAAAAATTTCTGTAAAATTACCAGAAAAATTATGAAAATGATTCTAAAGCTCCTATAAGCTTATGGTTATTATTGTGAATTTATTAATATTCATTCATATGAAGCAACAAATTGTGTCGTTTTGGCAAAAACGTTAATTTTTGTCTTTCAGACAGAAAAATGTTTTCTTTTCCCCAAGGCACAGGGCAGAATATCATGAAATATACTCTTTACATTAGGACGAGCATTAGGATGAATCTTGAAAAAAATCAAGAGAAGAAAAAACGGTTGAATTTTATTGAATGTATTGACTTTTAATATTGTCAGACAAACCGCCCCCATTTTGAAAGAAAAAGTTAAATACCTATATTATATCTAAAAATATCACACTTTTGATGGAAAAAAAAAAATTTTGGTAATCCGTATTTTCAATTTTTGAAATTCAAATACTCGTAATTTTGAAAAATAAATCGGCAAATCGATGAGATACGTGCCGTCCTATTCCCTTTAAAAAACATATTTGAGTGACAAATAATTCTGTGACTTGAGCATAGACTGCGTGTGTGATTTTAAATTAATTCGGCAAACAGAGTCAATTTACGACTTGGGAAAATCCCACTAGTCAGAAAATTCCGAACCATAATATAGTACATTATCCATTGCCATAATGATATTTTTATAATGTATTGCCCTGATATAAAGTGGGCCCCATACTGTTTTAAAATTAAATTCTCAATACAGTATAAATATAAAACAATTTTTTGTACGACATAATTCTTCTTGGTTGAAAATTCATCTTTTTTAACTGTTCCATTTTTTCTTATTCATAGACTTATAGGGGAAGCTTTGTAATAGTAACAATTTCGAAAAAAATTAATTCATTTAATTAAACATATCTCAATTTAAAAATGTTTAATACAATGTGGTTGTCACACTTTTTTGTGAACACAATAACTTGAAGACAGTTGCAGATAAATTAATGAAATTTTGAGGGCTTATATTCACCACTAATATCTTGAAACTGACCAAAGGATTTCTAAAAATAATTATTACATTTTTTTAGCACTTTATATAATTTTAAAATCGGTTTTTTATAGTAAAACTTTTTTATTTGTCTAATTCAAATTTGATGCAATAACATAAAAGAGTCATAAAAGGTCATTTATGATATTTTAAAAATCAGTTTTTTATGGTTACAATTTTTTCATTAACATAATTCAAAATTGACGCAAGAACGAAAAAAATTCCGTAAATCGAGACAAATCTGTTGACCTATAATATTCGTACATTCTCTTGAAGAGTACGGAAGTTATGGACATTAGGTGGTCCAAAAATTTTTTTTTCGAATTTTTATGGGGCACCCCCTAAATTTGTTCAAATTCACCCAAAAATAAATCCATTCTTTTTTTGTTTTGAAAAAAAAATGATATTTAGGGGTGGCGCAAGCCCCATGAAGTTTAACATGCATTTCCCATAAGAAAAAAAGACGTTTTGGTAACTCTTATTCAGAATCCTCAATATTATCTCAATCGAGTTGAAACTCAACATTCCTCTTCACAATTAGCCATAGAATACGAATAAAATATCACTTTTCAAATATCACCCCCATAAGTCTGTTTCATAGGGT